>CANYBF010735403.1:0-70311 GCA_948192965.1 Dalechampia spathulata
AATACAATAAAATAAAAAATAGAATAAAATATATATTATAATTAATATAAATTTATAATAAATATAAAAATAATAAATATTATAATTAATATAATTAATATAAAATTACGAGAGAATGAGCTTTAACTGGCAATAAACTGGACAAAGAAGAAATGGACTTGCCATGGTTTCAGATGACATCAAGAATCCCAAGCTTAATAGTATATTTTAGAGACATGGAATTTATAAAATTAGAAACATGATTCCAGGCATGAATGTTCCAATAATTTATTATTCTTTTTTCTTTTAGGTTGACATTGCAAATCGAAGGAAAAGTCCATAAATAAAGGAAAGTTAAAATGAAAGATGAATAAGAAAAAAATCAAGAATGAAAAAAGAAGATAAGAGGAAAAAAAAAGAAAAGATTTAAGATAAAAAAAAAAGGAGAAAAAATGAGATATGAGAAATCGAAGAAAAAATCATTTTATGATGATATATTGATGAAAATGGGTATTTTTAAAAAAAAATTTTAAAATGTTTTAGTTTTAAAAAAGATTAGGTAGATTTGAAAAAAAAACTTTTTGAACTTCTATTTTTAAAAATATAAAATAAAAATTTATATATTTTTGTAAATATTCCAATTTTAATTTTATTTAGATTACAGAAAGTAAGAAGTCAATAGATTCAGGATCTAATTTTTTTATTTAATACATTTTATTATAATTTCAAAACTTAAATTTAAAATATTTATTTAAATAGTGAAATTCAGTGAAAATATTTAAGAATAGTAAAAAAATAGATGTATAAAGTCATGAATATACTTATAGATTATGATTAAAATATTTAATTAGTATAAAAATTAAAATATAAATATGTGATTGAATAAAAAGTTATTGAAATATAAAAATAAAAAATATGAAAAATAAAGAAATCAAATTTATCGTTATTACAGGAGTCATTCATACAAATACGTAGCAGTTTCTAACGGATAATCAGTTATTAATAATATTAAATGAATAATAAAATCTAGATATGGATAGACCCAAATGATTAGATTAGATTAATTACTTCTAAATTAGGATTAACAAACGGTTAATCAGTTAAGTTATTTTTTGCCGTTCTTAGCAACATGTAACAATATAATTTAAACATAATTTGGATTTATTATATATACTATTATTATTTATATATTAATAATTAATAATAATTATATATTAATCGATATAAATTTGATATTTATATTATTATTAATATTTAATTTAATTTAAGATAAATAAGATAAACTGATTAGTGGTTTTTTATTAATTTTTAAATTAAAATAATATAAAAATGGTCAAAGAATGAATCCTAAGCATACGGTTGATCTAGTGTTTGTCCAGTTCTTTCATCCTCCATTTATGACAATTTCATCTATAAATTACAGCATTCGCGATTCTGAAACTACTGGCCTCTTGCTTCTCTTCTTCCCTCTTTCCATCCTACAGCCAATCTGGTGTTATCTCCTTTTGATTCGTTCTCGTTTCCGGGGGTAATTCTTTTGTAGGGAAGGTAAACAATGCCGGCTGTTATCATCCGCAGCAATGGCGATCAGCCTGAATTTGAAGGCAAGGTCACATTTTACGTCATTGCTTGTGTGATTATAGCTGCTTTTGGTGGCCTTATGTTTGGTTATGACATCGGAGTTTCAGGTTTGTTTCTTCTGTAACTTTACGGTGATATAAAGCTATATCCTGAACTTCATGGATTAAGGGTTCTGATTGATTCTTTATGGAAATACAGGCGGAGTCACGGCCATGGATGACTTTCTTGAGAAGTTTTTTCCTTCTGTATATGAAAGGAAGAAGCACGCTCATGAAAACAACTACTGCAAATATGACAATCAATTTCTGCAGTTGTTCACATCTTCCTTGTACATTGCCGCTCTCATAGCCAGCTTTTTTGCTTCGAAAACCTGCACGAAATTCGGCAGGAAACCTACCATGCAGTTTGCTTCCATTTTCTTCATTGCAGGAGTTGCTTTAAGCGCCCTTGGAGCCAATATCGAAATGGTGATCGTCGGCAGGGTACTTCTGGGCTGCGGAGTTGGTTTTGCCAATCAGGTGTCTATCTATACATATCGCATATGAAAAGCGCGTGCGCATCTGTTCGATAAATTCTATTCAAATGCTGTTAAAAAAATATAGAGATATTGCACACTGTTTCGTAGTCGAGATTCTTGCTAACCTGTCAAATAAATCGTTAAGAATTTCAATTTTTGCAGGCAGTGCCATTGTTTCTGTCTGAGCTGGCACCAGTCAAGATGCGAGGAGCACTTAACATTTCATTCCAACTATTTGTAACAATCGGAATATTGGCTGCCAATGTTGTTAACTATTTCACAGGAAAAGTTCATCCCAACGGATTCAGAATATCGCTCGGACTTGCAGGTGTACCGGCTTTAATGTTAGGGTTGGGATCTTTAGCCATTGTTGAGACCCCAACAAGTCTTGTGGAACGAGATAGAGTGGAAGAAGGAAGGGCCGCCCTGAAGAAGATCAGAGGCGTAGACAATGTCGATCTTGAACTTGATTCAATAATTCATGCCTGTGAGCTTGCCAAGGAAGTGACTGATCCATTTCGGAAGCTGATGAAAAGGCCAAGCAGGCCGCCACTTGTGATTGCCATTTTGCTGCAAGTTTTCCAGCAATTTACAGGAATCAATGCCATCATGTTCTATGCTCCTGTTCTCTTCCAAACTGTTGGATTTGGAAACAATGCTTCTTTGCTTTCATCTGTTATCACTGGTCTTGTCAATGTTCTTAGTACTCTAGTTTCAATCTTCACTGTGGATAGAGCTGGAAGAAGGATTCTTCTTCTTGAATCTTGTGTACAAATGCTCATCACTCAGGTTTCCAATTCTATCTTTATCTCTATTAATACTTTGATGCTATAGCCACTTTAAATTCTCAACTACAAGAATGTTAAACTAGATATCTCTGAATGTTTCTCACATAATGACTCGCTTTTCTGTACAGAGTATCATTGGAGCAATCCTGTTAAAAGATCTGAAACCCACCGGAGAACTGCCAAGTTTACAAGCATTAATCGTGGTGATCATGGTTTGCATATACGTGGCCGGATTTGCATGGTCATGGGGGCCGCTCGGATGGCTAATTCCAAGCGAAACTTTCCCTCTGGAAACAAGAGCGGCAGGCTATTCTTTCGCCGTAAGTTCCAACATGCTTTGCACTTTTATCATAGCACAAGCTTTCCTGTCAATGCTATGCACAATGCAAGCCGGAATTTTCTTCTTCTTCGCGGCCTGGATCGTGGTGATGATGACTTTCGCCTTCTTCTTCATTCCTGAAACGAAAGGCGTCCCAGTCGATGAAATGGTTGACAGAGTCTGGAAAAAGCATTGGTTCTGGAAGAGATACTTCGATGGCGAAGAAGAAACAGACCCTAAAAAGGAGAAAACGCCTGAAATGATTCATCCACACTTGACATGAAGATATGCATCAGAAAGATCAAGGCCTGGGAGGGGAGGGAGAAGAGAAACCAGTTGCCAGGCCCCTTTTCTTGTGTAATTTCATCTTGGGTTAATATTCTTTTATACGTTGCTTTGAATTTTCCTTTTTCTTGTTCATGAATTTGTTCTTCAGAAATTCATCACGCATTGTAACCCTTTTCAACCTAAGAAATTTTTCATTGTTCATTACTTGTCCTGGTTCTTGGATTTTGGTACGAATAATGATTTAGAACAAGAAAATATACAAATAATATCATATACAACTTATTATAATTCTAAATACAATTATTCATAACATGTAGTGTATAACATTTTTGTATGAAAACAAGCAAAACTAGACACGAAAAATGAACAAAAGAGCCCATGCCAGAGCAAACTTGCCAAAAGGGCCATTGAATGGCCTCAAAGAGAGAGCGTTGTTAGTGGAATTAGGGCTTGGAACTATTGCAGCAGGAACGGAAGAAGAAGATGATGATGGTGATGATGATGATGGAGATGGAGATGGAGATGGAGTAGTGAGTTCCTGATCAAGGCGAGGAACGTTAATGTCAAGTTTCTGACCAGCCTGGCAATGGCCGGGAGTTCCGCAGAAGAAAAAATGGTGGCCGCGTGTCTTAATGGTGATGGAGTCATTGCCAGTGGTATAAGTGGCTAACGGAGTTGATGCGTTGCATGACCTGTACATTGCATGCGTTACATGCATCACGTTGTGAAATTGAGAGTTGTACCTGAAAACTAAACAATTCAAGCCCAAATATTACACATATATACACACACATATTCACAATAAAATATTTTATTTTCTCTAAGAGATAAACTAATTCATTATTATATTCATTAATTAATTATTTAATTATATAATATAATTATTTAATCATGAAAAAATTATTATATAATTCAAATTTATCAAATAAAATTATTAACTTAATAATTTTTATTAAATATTAAATATTTATTAATTTTAAATTGACTAATTTAATAATTGAATTATTAATATGTAAATATTAATTATATTATATATATATATATATAATGATAATTTTATCATGTTATTGGAAAATAGGCAGTAATTATTGGAATTTAAAGTACTGGGGACATGATGATGGGGCAGTAAAATGCATGGTTTTGTGTAGGTGCAAGTTGAGGTGGCACTTTCTAGTGAAAGGTAGATCATAAGTCAACTAAGCATGCTAATCCTACGTGGACGAGATGGTCCCACACAGTCATCATAAAGATTCCCCACTCATCATCATCATCTCCATGTCGGGTCGGGTCTCATCATTAAAATCTATGCTTGTCCTCCACGCTCTCTCCTACTTAATCACAATTTCCTACATTTAATTTTCAATTTCAATTATTAAATTATTTATAAAAAATAATTTTATACTTAAAATTAATAAAAATTATTAATGATTAAAGATTAACAGTTACATTATTATTATTGTTTTAGGGATAAAAATAGGATTTTAATCATTAAATTTTTATAAATAAAAAATATTATAAATAACATAAAATGAAAATTCAGTTTAATTTTTTAATTCCATATATTTTGTGATGCATATAAATTAATTAACAAATCTATTATTTATTATAAACAGAAAAAATATATCAAAAGAGAGATAATTAAATTATAAAAAAAATAAATAATATTTTCTCAGAGAAATTAATTAATCAGCGATATATATATATATATATATATATGTATGTATCATGATATGATCTTAAATTAATTAATTTGCTTACCAATAATATCGCCAACTTTAAAGCTCTTGGTCGCAGCCCACTGTTTATAATCGACATTCCCGATGGTGGTCCAACCAGAAGTATCACCGACCGTGTAAACGGTAGCAATAGCCTGAAACTGAATCAGCGGCGATAATATCAGCAGAGCCACCGCGAACTTCACCACCGCCATGGCTGGTCCGATGACTATGCTTTTCTTGGTTTGGTTTTCACGGTAAAGAAGAAGATTGAGAAGAGAAGAGAAGAGTTTCTTCCGGTATGTTTCTTTTTTCCTGCAGAAGTGTTTACAAATCTTTTAAGGGAAGTGAAATAGGGTTTTGGTCGTGGTTGTGTTGGCCACATCATATATGCATATAGTTTGCAATGTCTGTTCCCTTATATATTAATTTTTATTAAATATAAATAATTAATATATAATTATTATTAATTATTAATATACGAATAATAATTAATAAATCGATAGTTGGAAATTTTAAATTAGTAAAGGAAAATGGTAGGTTGGGGTTTATAGAGTAGGGGTAGAGGCCTATTGCTAGAAAGACTTGGAAGGGAAGAATGTTGGTGAATGCCAAGTCTAACTTGTTGCCCCTCATTTACCTCTATATTTTACTTTTTCTATAAAAAAAAAAAAAAAAAACTAATATCATATTCATTCAAATTTAAATGCCAAATTAAAATTAAAATATGATTAAACTTAAATAATCTATACATCAAATTATTGCAATAATTACCAATAGCCCATCATCACATATGTCCTCATAGTGGAGCAATTTATAATAATTTTTGCTTTGTACGTTTGAGTGAATGTCTTCAAATCTACACAACTACATATCACGTTATATAGACATTTTGCCCACAAATATCTACTCTCATATACATCCTTTTCTTTGTTCAATACATTCCAATTTCTTCTTAATTTCCCATTATTTCTCTCTTTTTTTTTTATTGAAATCCATTCATCTAATTTTGAATTAAATGAAATTTCTTGAAAACAAAATTAAATATAAATATTTAAAATTCAAAATCAAGGTAGATTTATCCTGTATTTTTATCTATTCTAATATTTTATTTTAAATTTATCTCTATTCAATAATATAAAATATTTGTTTGGTAGAAGTAATTCAATGTTTTTTTAATTTGATTTTAGGGTGGAGCTAGCAAATATAATTGGCATTTGAATAAGATAAGTCAATTTGTGGTAGATATAACATCAAATTGATAGGTTTGATGGATCATTTGAATTGGCTTATAAGAATCCATTATATAGATTGCAAGCCTGAATTAAATATAATCTCCAATCTTATTGGAGTGTATATATATATATATATATTGAAACTATATATTTATATATTTTAATCTCGATGTTAATTGTAATTTCAAAATTAAACTATAATGAACTATAAACTAGTTAATAATATTATGAGGTGAATATTAATTTATTATAATAAAAATTGAATTGATGAAAATATCACCACTACATAAATTTATAATTTAAGGAATTAAATTTATTCAAAAATTACAAAATCAACTAGAATATGAAAAAAAGAAGAAAAACAAAAAAAAAAGTAATTTATTGAAAACCATATTAGTAATTATGGAAAATATAATATTGGCATTAGACAAACAATATATTACCTACAAAATATCCATATAGACACGCACGCACACTTTATCTTTTGAAGTACTTACATTCAATGTTAAAATTTACAACTGGGTAAATGGATAAAATCCATTAAACATGCCCATTTTTTAATGGGTTGTGCCCATATATTTCCACAGCTCCATCCTCGTCAGAATCGTTCATAAATCTCTTCCAGAACCAGTGTTGCTTCCATACTCTCTCTGTCATCTCTTCAATGGGTACATTTTTCGTCTCAGGGAGCAGAAAGAACACGAAAGACGACATGATAAGTACCCAACCAGAAAAGAAGATGAAGATGCCATACTTGAAATGGCAAAGCATGGAAAGGAAAGCTTGTCCTATAACAAAAGTGAAGAGCAAATTTACACAAACTGTCACACTCTGCCCTGCTGATCGTGTCTCCAATGGGAAAGTTTCGCTTGGAATTAACCATCCTAAAGGTCCCCAGGACCAGGCAAAACCAGATACGAATGTGCATACCATGATAACTACTAAGATGGCGTACGTTTTCGAAAGATTATCGGAATGATCTGTGACTTTGACTCCCAGGATTATTGCAATTATCACTTGGGAGATGAACATTTGTATGCCGGCTTCCAACAAGAGCATTCTACGGCCTATTTTATCGACGGAGTATATGGATACGACGGTGGAGATAACGTTGACAGCGCCTGTTATAACGGCGGAATAGAGTGCAGCATCGTTGCCAAATCCTACTGTGTCGAATAGGACAGGAGCGTAGAACATAATTGCATTAATGCCCGTGGATTGCTGGAAAATCTGTGGAAGACCATTCTGATGAAAATTAATCATCTGGATTTAATGAAGAATGACGATTTATTTGGCCCAGTTTCTTTTTTCGTTCTTCCTGATCAGAAAATATACTGACCTGTAGGGCTACTGCTATAACTAGCTGGGGACGGTTCCTCCGTTTCATGAGATTCCTGAAGGGATGTTTCACTTCTTTCGCTGCCCGGCTTGCCTCAACAAGTTCCAGGAATTCAGGTTCTATCTTTTCTGTGCCTCTAATTTTCCTGAGAACCGATTTTCCTTCTTCCAGGCGACCACGTTCGATCAGACTGTTGGGAGTTTCTGAAACCAGGAGAGCTCCTAGAGTTAACAGAATTGCAGGAATTCCTGCAAGACCTAATGAGAGTCTCCAACCCCATTCTCTTATTCTGACGGCCAAGAAAACATCAAAAATAATATCAACAGGAAATTACAGAATTAGGAAGAAGTAAGAGACGGGTTCGGCCAAGGTTCCTTGTTAAACTGTTTTCACATGCTGGAAAAGGGGAAGAAAATTTGAGAGGAAGAAGTGGACTTACTTTGCAGTGCCGTAATTGACAAGATTAGCAAAGAGAATTCCAATGGTGACATTGAGCTGGAAGAGGATGTTAAGGCCGCCACGTATCTTGGTGGGTGCTACCTCGGATAGAAACAGAGGCACAGCCTGGCAGAAATTCAAGTTATGGTTATTAATTAGACCACCAAATTAACATAATTAGTCATAACATTATACTAATAATCATACTATAATTTTATTATACTTGTGTTATCTAAGTTAACCAATAAAACGTTGGATAAGCAAATCCAAATATCTTAGAACTCAATAGCAAAGATATTTTTTGGGAAAAATACAAACAAACAAAGACAAGGGAGGAGAAATTCCATCCACGAGATTATGATACAGGAAAATGACAAAAGGGTAAAAATAAAGTATCAAAAAATGCCACATAAGAACAACTACTGGAAGATGCAGCCATTATAGTCTAAAAGTGTGAAAGTTCATTAAGTTCACATTATTAAAGCTAAAAGCTTTCTTTTCAAAGGAAAATGATTCTTATAATGAGAAAAGATAGGTCCAATGAAAATGGGCTTTTGTCACTTTTTCCTGATGAACCTGTCTCTTTCATGTTGGCTTTCTCCAAATGAAATTGGAAAAGATATAATTCTTTTGAGGAGAAACAAAAAAAAACAAAAAAGGAAGAAATTAGTCTTTGTCATATGTAAAAATTATCAAAAAAGCAGAATTAAATAAAAGCAACCAAGATAGTGATGTAACTATCATGGGTTTCTTCTACTAATTTGATCCCTTTGTTGAAGTTAAAAAGGTTTCCGCCAATTGGCTTCAATTTCTTAAATTCTTGTGGAAAATTCTGGCTGACAAGTTCAGGAACAGGATGTTACATGAAAGCTATTTTTATAAATGGTTATGTTATGATTAATTCATATTAGAATTGTTCTGAAGAGGAAATATTTTTATACAATTCGAATTTATCATATAAAATTATATATTAATTTTCATTAAATATCAAGATAATTACATATTAAATAAAAATTAATAAATATTTAATATTTAAATAAAAATTAATCTATATCATTATATTATATTATTAACGATATATTATATAATAATTTCTTTGAAATATAATAAATATCATATTTTTAGAAATTAGTCTTACTAGTTATCTTTATTGTTGGATAATAATGTATAATTAAAAAATTAAAAAATAGTTAAAAAATTTTACAAAAGATAAGGCATGTTGTGGAAAATGAGCCAGGACTAAAACCACATGGAAAGGTACGGTTGATGAATAAGTCATCGGTTAAAAATGTGTAAAACATGATCTTATTATGGATGGGGTATTTTATATCGAATATTGATATAAAATAATAAATTAATTAATAATTTATATATTTAAAAAAATTTATAAAATTGATAAAAAAAATATTATAAATTAATTTTGAAACTACTATTAGTTTATATATAGCAGAAAATTAATGTAATTAAAAAATGGGAATTCGGGGGAAAAAAGGCACCTGATTGGCAAAACCAACTCCACAACCGAGTAAAATCCTGCCAATGATGAGCATGGCGAGGTCTTGGGCGGAGGAATTAAGAACAACGCCAAAGATGAAGAAAAGGCCAGCAATCAACATAGTAGGCCTCCTGCCTAGCTTTCTGGTTGTATAAGAAGCTAAGAAAGTTGCTATTAGACCAGCCAAGTAAAGCGATGATGTGAATAATTGCAAGCCTTGATTATCATACTTGCAGTAGTTACTGTTGATCTTTGGACCTCGAGTCTTGTCATACACAATTGGGAAAAATTTTTTCAAGAAATCTGGCATTGATGTTACCCCTCCTGCATCGCTCATGATCGGTGAGACATAAAAATGATCAACAAATAATGAATTATTAATTACAATAAGGCAGTAATTTCTTGATCCGAATCAGTTGCATTTCATGGTAAGGGAAGTAAAAGAGGTTGCATGAGAAAAAAGAGAGAATATTAAATTAAATTACCTGAAACACCGACATCATAACCAAACATGAGACCACCGGTAGCAGCCATTATACAAGAAATGATGACGATCAGAGTGATTTTAGCTTCGAACTCCACTCCACCTGCTGCCGGCGCTGCGGAGAAACCTCCCGCAGGCATGATTACTTCTGATATATTTCAAATATATATACGTATATATCAAGCCGACAGAAGACCTAACGGTCTCTTGGAACTATTTATTTTCTTCAGATAATGAAAGAAGGCGGTGTTGGAGGCGGAGGAATATGCGACGGCGATGCTGAGAGTGAAGAAGTGGATTATATGAAAGATGAAGGTGCAATGAAGATGAAGGAGGATGGTCGTTGCTATATATATAGACTTGGAAATTGAAGAAATTATTGTAGTTGGATAACATTAATGCGTCGGATTTACACACGTGGCGATTACGACGGCTACCGTATGCCCTTTTCCTTTTTTCTTTTTCGTTTAATTTAATTTTGTGCATTAAAAATATATATCCAATATTAATAAATCCTTTAATAACAGAATCACATTTTCTATAAGTTTCATTTCCTTTTCTAAATAATAATTAACAAATAAATATTAATAATATTATTCATTCATTATAATAATTTTATGGCCATTAAAGTGCTATTTTAAAAATTTTAATTTTCAATTAAAATTGTATTTAAAATAGTCAATTTTATTTCTTTTCTTTTGAACATATATTACATTTCAGAAATCTGTTAATGGGTGCGAACGAAATTAACAATTAACAATTAATAATTTTCATTTGTTGAATGTACATTGGAAATAATGTGGTGGTGCCACTTCAACTATGGTCTTAATGGTGGGGTTATTATTATTATTTAATATAAAAAAGTATTTATTTAAAGAAAGCTAAATTAAGTTATAATCAAACTTAAGCAAGTTGCATCGAAAATAATATTTATTGGACGTTTTGTTATTTGTTAATTAATTTTATATTCATGATGGTCTGCATCACACACACTATATGATGAATTTTCAAAAATAACAATAATAATAATAATAATATTAATTAATTTCCATTTTGTAAGTAGTGAACGTTATCAGCCATAAAATCATAATAGACCGAGTCAGAAAACTACAAAAATCATATTTAATAAGCTTGACTTCCTGTTTATATTTTCCGTTTTATTTTTATTTGTTTATGTATTTTTTATTAATTTCATCATCTGCATTTAATGATTAACTGTGTGATTCTTTGTTGAAATTTAAGGTCCATTGATCTGGCAACTTACTTGGGTCTTATCTTCATCTAGTAAATGGGAAATTGACCCAATTCACGTATTAATTAAGTGCTGCCTCCACTTTCCAAAACACTCATCTGTTTCCAGATTTCCGCATTTTTGTTTGGCACTCTCCAATTGGGTCTAATTTCCTTTTTTTCATATTAGTTTTTCAAAAATTGAAGAATGATCTAAATTACTTATGAATTTTCTTTACTATATATATATATATATATATATATATATATATATATATCTATATATTACTTCATTATCGGCAGATATATATTGTTTTAAAGCAGGTTCAATGAAAATATAATATTTTTTGATATATAATTCATTTAATTATTTAAATTTTTGGGTTTGATTATTTATTGATATGATATCATAATCTTTATAATTAAAATATTTAGATTTTGAATGAAAATTATAATTTATTAATTAATAAAATTTAATATAAGGTAATTATTAGTCTCTGTATGTTCATGTTTTAACTGAAAATTTTATTCTTTTATATATTTTAAAATACTAAAAATAAAAATGATTAGAATGAAGGAATATAAAAAAGAAGTAAATAATAATTACTGAAGAGTTGTGATCATGCCATTTGTCATCATGCTGTTACATCATCATCAATCTTTGGACACAAAACAAAATTGTGACCTCATATAGTGACGGCTTTATTCAAGTTTAATGGAGGAAAAATCAACGATTGATATTATCGATATTTTAAAATTAATTAATATTAAAAATATATTTTATTAATTTAATAATTATAATATTTATAAGTATACAACTGTAATTTTTTTTAAAAAATAATGATATTATTATAATATAAAAAGTAAAACCAGTGATTTTGTAATAATAAAAAGATCAAAATGAAAATGGAACGGACCTGGATTGTCCACGCAATAGATTTCAAGGCTGACAAGCCTTCTATTATTATCCAGCCCAACTTTTTAATTTGCCAGCGTGGACCTAATTTCTTCAATATTTTTTTATTATTTCTCAATTTAAAAGATAAAAAAATATATTTATTTATTGCCAATAAAAGGTTTGATATTTTATAAAAATATCAAATATCTTCTTCTCCTCCTATAAAATATCCTGCTCCTATATGCAGACGTCAGAGTTTACATTATTAATTATCTGTCCCCAAAAATTTTATTTTAATTAAAAATATTTAATTACAATAATATTAATATTTAAAAAAGTTAAATCAACAATTAAAGCATATATAAGCTAATTGACCTTTTCCTTTTATAAATGTGAACAAGCAGAGAGAATCTCAACCATACTTTTAGAATTTGAACGTGGAGACATCTCCACGTGGCACGTCAATTATGTCCATAAAAAATTCAATTATGATTTTTTTTTTAATTGCTCGATAAATTATATGTATACGAATCTATTTTATTTATAATAAATTTCGATTCTTACGTCAGTTTGTACATTAGCTTTGGATTTTTCTGATTTTTAAATTATTACGGTTTTTTTTTAATTGTCATTTTAAGAGCAGTATAATTACGACCGTGCCCTTGAAATTTGAAAACCCGAAAACGTCACCGTTCAAATGCACATATAATCACCCACTCAATAGTCTCTGCTGTCGCATTTGGTTGCTTCGCTCATTTTCTCTCTGTCCTTTCCTCTGTTCTTCTTCGCTATTTCTCTCTCTCTCTCTCTCCCTCTTTTTCAAAAAAACTTATACAGATTCGAGTCCGAAGAATTCTATTCCTGA
Organism: Dalechampia spathulata; assembly: GCA_948192965.1. Lineage (NCBI taxonomy): Eukaryota > Viridiplantae > Streptophyta > Magnoliopsida > Malpighiales > Euphorbiaceae > Dalechampia > Dalechampia spathulata. Next base: position 13,172 of record CANYBF010735403.1, read on the forward strand.
TTGTTTCCTGTTTTCGTGTTTTAATTTTGTTTTTTTGCTTTTGATTTTATGTTTTCCCCTTCAAAATGAAGAAAATTAATCAAGTTGCTATTGTGCTTCGAACGGTGGGTGGAGCCCCTGAGTAATTTCTGTGAGGTTTGTTTTCCTTTTTCCTAGATTTCTTCTCAGTTTGCTCCCGATTTTCTTTTTAATCTTACAGATTCATTATGTAAATAAACTATGATTCTGTAGAAATTAAGAGAAATCAAGACCGTTCCATGAAGATTCTTTTCAAGCGGTATTTTTTTCTCAAAAAAGTTTGGTATATTTGAATTAATCTAAACTGCAGTGATTGTTTAGTAGATTGCGCAGATAATTATTTTGTTATATGTTATTGGATCTTCAAATTCAATAGTTGCTCTTCCTTTTCCACGTTTTGATGATCTCTGAAGAATTCGAATTGGTCGTGGAATTCCAGTTTCTTTTTTTTTCTCTGCTGTGGTTCTTCCCTCAATTGAGTTTCGGTTAGATTACTGAAAAAGTAATATGGATAAAGTCAGAAGGATTTTCAGTTAATTAATGGTAAATATAAATTCTAAAATGGTCTTTCATTCTAATAAATAATTATTTTGCTATTACTGTAGCTTTTTAAAATCAATTTTAAAATGTCAATTTTGAATAAATTAAAGAGTGGTTTAAAATTATGGAAAATGACATTTTTTATAAACAAAATTAAAAGAAGTAACAAAATCTGAAAAAAAGAGACAAGATGAATAACATTTAAATTATTAATGAGATAATTAATTAAATATATTATTACTACTATGAAAATGACATTTTCCAAAACAATTAAAATAATATAATTAGTTTGGCATGAAAAAAATCACCAATCGATAGAGAATGAAATAAACATTTACATTAACTAATAATCAATTGCATAAATTTTTTTTTTTAAAAAAAATTATGAGCTAATACCATGAATGTCATTTATAGAAGTTTGTTTGGACTTGCAATTTTGTAGTTTTCTTAATTTTTTAATTACCTAATTTCCAGGTAAAGTTTAGATGATAGTTACTTTTTAGTCTTTACTGTATTTTTTTTAACAACAATCCATACATACATGCGGTAAATAATATTTTATTATAATTTTTTATATTTTTTTTATAACTATTCATATTATTAAAATATCATTGATGTTTTTATTAATTTTTTTATTTTTAATAACAATTCATATATATAATAATGAGACTACAATTGGAATTTTTAAAATTTATTAAGAAGTATTTATATTATAATATTATTTACATTTTTATTGAATTTTTTCTTATGTGATTATTAAAACATATATATTAGAAAATTATCATTTGAAATTACATGTTAAACGAGTTATTGATTAAGCACAAAGAGCATATTGGATTGAAAGACTAAAAATAAAAAAAAATAAATTGAATCGACTATTTTTTTGATTTAATTTGATTTATTTAGTCTAATCACTTGCATACATTTCTAAAACTTTCCTCTGATCAATATGTTACAAATTAATTAACATAATGACAGTTCTATTTTATGTACTAATGTTTAAAATATCTATGTAAATAGAAAAATTATATATAACTGTAAATTTTAATTTTATCTCTTAAATCTAAAAAGATTATTAAATTTTTATTATTATATAAATTAATTGTATATGTTATGGTTGATTTAAAAAAAAAAACAATGAATTCAATATTAATTTTGTCTAAAAACAAAAGGAATCTGTAAGTATAGTTGTCATATATTTTTGTATGAATTTTATAATAATAATAATAATAAAGAAAATGATTATTATATATTAACAAACAATTCATCAATTATTATTGTACTTGTCGATGAATATAAAAATCGAATAATAAATGTAAGGTTAAGTTTTGGTCAAAGATATTTATTCATATTCATATATACACATGCAAGTTCATGGATGACAATACGTCATCATTATTATAGATTAAGGTCGTATCAAAATTTCAACTTGCTCGTCTCTATGATGATTCATATATTATATAATATCAAATATGTTAATAATTTTAAAAATTTAAATTCATGATATTAATTTTTTGATTATCATTAATATTAAAATTTTAATTATTACTTGTATATCAAATGAAAAGTGATAGTTGGTATTAGAGATAATAATAAAATGTATATTTTTATTTCATATATACTTTAACGTTAAATATAACTATTTTTTTTTTAAAAAAAAATCAAAATAAAGGGTATTTCAGAAAGTATTCCTTAGAAGATGATAGAGAAAATTACAAGGATAATCATTGAATCGAATAATGATATTATATTGAAATAAAATATGAAAATAAAAAAGAAAAAAGATGGTATGGAAGGGGGGGCTTGATGGGTAGGAAAGGAAGAAAGGGGGTCTGGGGTTAGGTTACATTTAAGCAAAATAACTCACACAACAAGAGTGGGGGCAATTGTTCCTTACTGAGAAATACAATACAAATAAAGATAAACTCCAAACAAAAGTGGTGCGAAAGTCACTGTGTCATGCCACACGCTTTGTCCCACATTATGGTCTTATTTATCTTTTTTTTTATTATTATTATTCTATTTTCCTCTTTATTTTATTATTTTAATTCATTTTTTCCCTTTAAAAGATTGCATCATTCTCTTGTTAAACTACTTTTATTATACATCCTACACTTGTTTGGTTTCTTCTACTTTTATATTATTTTTTTTAAAAAAAACCCGAAAATTATCACAAAATAAAAAAAGTATAACTTATAATGTTTTTTTAATTTGTATTATAAAATATTATATAAAAAAAATAAAAATATATTTACTACAATGCAGTGCACGAATTTTCAAACTAATTTTATATTTTAAGCTAAATTCACTTGCCACTATGATAAGATCCTTAGATAATATTTATTCAATCCCCTTTATTTAACCAATAAATAAAATTAAAATATATAATAAATATGACAAATAATAATGTTTCTTAGTTGTTTCCCAATACAATTAAATAATTGGATTAATTAATTAATTAATTAAGATTTAATTTAATATGAAAGGATTACAAGTCTAGCAAGAAACAATTAGATAAAGGTCCAATGACCAAATAATTAAAATAATAATAATCATTGTTTTTATCTTTACCTCTTTGTTGACATCTCTTCTACAATCTCCTGGTCAAATCATCCCATACACTCATCATATGTTACTATTTAATTATATAAAAAAAAAACTATATTGTATGATAATAAACTATAGTTTTATTAAAAAAAATAATGTGATCATTATTATATTCCGAATCACGATAAATTTTGAAATAATAAACATTATTATATAAAACACATTAAAAAAAAGAATGTTGTTGTGTATAATAAGACAGGGCAGTGAGTGACTTATGAAATAATTAATAATTGAAGCACTACATATTGGTATAATATTAATATTAATTTAGAAGGGATCTAATTAATATTTTAATATCCCTTTTGACATTATTAAATTATGATGATAAATAATTATTATATTAATTAATTGGCTTTATAAAATAATGTGAATTGATGGAGATCTTCACCCATTAGCCAAATATGGAGATGAGATGGAGCCTCCATTCATGACTAGGGTTCTGTGTTCAATATAATTTTATATTATTAAATTATTGATCGTATGAGATCTAGCATTCATAAATTAATATTTTATTTATCATATAGTTTTTTATGGGTTTATAAAATTATCTTCATATATTTATCATAATATAATTAATATATATATATATATATATATTGTTAATAATCTTTTCTAATAATTGCTTCAATCGAGAGTTAAATTCATAGTTTAAACTTTAATATCGATTATAAGAATTTAAATATTATTAATTTTTTTAAAAATTAATTAATTTCATAGACATGCATATTATAATTTTATCATATATCAAATTAATTAATTAATTTTTATTATTAAATAAAAGATTTATATCTTCTCAATAATTTAAAAAATTAATCGATATAAGTTAAATATTAAAATAATAAAATAAAATAAAATATTGTATACAAATATGAATAGAGAAATATTATAAGAGAGGGAGGGAGAGAGAGAGGGAGTGGATGGAGAATGGCCAGTCACAAAAAAATTTTTAAAAGTGGGGCCGCTTTCTGACGTGGCTGCAAGTGGGGTTCTTTAGAAATATTAGTCTAGTCTCAAGGGTAAAGTTACAGTGACAAGAGAAGCTGTTCGAAATTTACTACCACCACCTATCGGAAAACAGCCAATCACATCACTTTCCGAAGCATAACCACCTGTAACTCTATAATAATCCAAAAGCAAAAAAAAAAAAAAGGATATTTCTTTTTACTGGCACGTGAGCACGGAAAGGTCGTAGGAGGAGGAGAGAGCGATTAACAAGATCCAAGGCAGGAACCGAATAATTAAAGCAGAAATTGTCGACGTGTCATCTGCCTTAACTTGACACGTAGCTTAAAGAGGTTGTCACGTTGGAATGGTGCTTTTTTTAAAATTTATTTGTTTATTTTCTTTTCAATCCACTCCACTCATCATGCCAACTCCCCCAGTCAGTGCGTGGCTTCCAACCGCAAAAAATACTTGTACTATTTTTCATACTATTTTAAAAAAGGTCTATTATTTGTTAATAGAATAGAATAGAATATATATTTTAATGAATAATTATTATAATGGAAAAAATAAATAAATAAGGAAAATGTGAAAGGTTTTGTCGAGGACACGATATTATCAGTTCTAGTTCAAATTTTAATGTGTTAAAGTTTCTGACCGCGCAGAGGTACTAAGGGAGTAGGTTTCTGCAGGGGTGGGTCCCGTCATTTTTTATACATATTTTATTTAATTAAAAAATGTGGGACCCGGTACACGTCATCCATAGGCTGCCACCCATCTCGCGAACGTGACAATGTGTCCAACGCGAGAAAATAATTTCTAGATGGAGAGAGAGAGAAATTTGGTTTTCTTTAAATACGGGACCCACATGTGTTCCTAGCGTAGGGACCACATAACTCGTAGGGAGTTTCATCTGGCAGCGATGTGGACCGTTGGATGGACGGTGGAGATCTAACTCACTAATCAAACATTGGAATCCCGAACCTGGTGGTTCGGCGCCAGCTAGGTCTTGTTTTGCTTCTTTGAAAATCTAATCTTTACGACGGCCACGTCAGATTGGAAATCCGACGGTCCAGATGATCGATCTCCCCTCATCACGGTGGATCGCCTCCGTCAAATCCCTCTAAATTTCGTAGCTTTCTCATGTGGGGACCACCAGGCCTACTTTTTTTTAAAATTGGAAATATACTGCGTTATTCTCTTATTGTAATCATCAAAATATGGAGATATAGAAATAAATCGTCAATTAAAATAATATTACTTGTATTATACTATCATGGATTTGACCGGTTGGAAAAACCTTGTGTTGATTTAACCAATGTCTCGTTTACCGGTTATAGCCAGTAACAGCATCTCATTGGGAAATTCAAGACTATATACATATTATTAATTTATTAAAATTGGGATTTAAATAAATCTAAATATTCATTCTTAACATTGACATGCAATAGATTAGCAAAAGAAAATAAAAAAGAATTATGAGTTTATTTTATATTTTAATAAATATATATTATTTTTTTAAAAAAATTTTATTTATCTTTTATCATACAAATTGCCTGTAACAGCCAAGTAGGTGGCAAGAGTACTAATCATGGATGCTTGAGGAGAAAGACAAAAAGGCTGACACGTGGCGTAATTGTGCACAAAAAGTCACAAGCAGTTCAAAGGGATTAGATTATTCGACGGTTTAGATTTTGCCATGTCGGTTAAACCCCTCAATGATCACCGCCCGATGAGTCCTCGATCTGACGATGGTTACGAATCCATGTAAGAAAGAAAACAATCAGGGCCGTCGAATTGAGGACAGAGAGGAACGATAAAAGGATGAGAGATAGATGGAGATATGAAAGAGGAGCAAAAGGAAGCAAGGGGCAAAAAAAAAAAAAAAAAAAGAGAGAAAGCTAAGATCGTTGAAAGAAGCTGCCTCTTTATTGTTGTTTTTGAAGAAAAGATTTTTAATTGTATACAAATACTGTCGATTTTCCGGTCGCCTGAACGACAACGACAACAACTACTCCATCGCCGTTATATTATGCTTGGTTTCCGGTGATGAGATATAAGATTCATCATAATTATCTCCTTGTTCTTGATTTGTTTGTGGAAAACGATAACGAAAACGAAAACAATAATATTAATGGAGAGAAACAGAGAAGCTAGAAGAGTCAGTATGGCGGCAGCAAATGGCTTGACGTCGAGAAGAAGACACAGAACTGGTAGCCTAAGAGACTCACCAGGTAATTTTTATCAGATCTGAGCTTTCTTCTTCTTCTTCTTCTTCTTTCTCTTTTCCCCCTCGGTTTGAAAGACGTCACCGTTTTGACTGTTTTGTGTTACGGTTGTTTTTAGAGGATGATGGACCGGTAGAGTTGCAAGAAACGGCGAGGTTAAGAGATCGAGGAACAGGTAAAAAAGATCGGGATCGAGAGAGAGACCGTGACCGCGACCGCGACCGAGATAGAGAGCGAGAGCGTGAGCGGGACAGAGAGAGGGACAGAGATCGGATGAGTAGTAGAGGGAAGAGAAGAAGAGGAGATAGATTGATTAGTAGCAATAGAGAAGATGGAGTAGTGGGAAACGATGATAGTTCTGAAGAAAGTGTAAATGACGATGACGATGATGGAGGTGCAGGTATGGGGACTTCCATGAGGATGTTACCACCTAATCCTTCCTCTCTTGGTTCTTCATCTTTGTCTAATCATATTCACCGTAAAAGCTTTCCTCCACCGACTAAAGTTTTTAGAACGGTAGCGGCGGCGGCTGCTACGACAGTTGCACCACCGTGGAAAGCACCTGATGAGATGATTGGTGTGTCGGTCCCTAGAAAAGCTCGGTCAGGTAGAGAGGTGGTGGAATGAAATTTTTTTCTTTCAATTTTCTAATTTTCTATTTTGGATTATTAGATCTATGAAGCTTCTGTTTCGGAAAATTGATTCGTGTTTTTAATTTTGCAGCATCTACTAAAAGGTCACATGAATGGGCATCAAGTTGTGGAGTTGGTATTAGTGAGCAACTTCACCGTCAAGCGTCTACATCACCGGCGAGATCAAGTGGAGGAGCACCACCGGCGCTAGCTTCAGCTTCAGCATCCCCAGCTCCAGTTTCACCATCTTCTTCTAATGCTTCTGTTAAAAAGAAGATGGTCAGCTTAGTCTTAATGTTGCTTAGATTTGCTTGTTTTCTGAAGTTCTAATCGAATACCAATAGTAATATCGGTTCCTTTTTGCGTGTTGTAGAAGCCCAATGGACCAAAGCAAAGGCCACCAAAATCATCACCGAAGTTCAATACGACGACTACAAGTACTTCCTCAAATCAAGAAGAGATTGAAATCGAGATTGCTGAGGTGTTGTATGGTTTGACGAGACAGCCTCAAGGACCTTCAAAGCAAGATTCTGTTATTGCTAGTAATGATTTGGGGAAGTACGATTCTAGAGATGTTGCCAGTAATCATAACAATAACAACAATAATAAGTATAGTACAACAGTTGATGCTAAATCTAGAGTTTCTTCTCCGATCTCTAATTCTTTCTCCCCGTCTATCTTACCTTCCTCGTCCTCTGCACCTCCTACCAATAATTCTACTTCATCTGCCATTGGTAAGTTTTTTCCGTTTTGATTGGTTGTCAAGATTCGGGGATCCGGGGAAAGATTCTTAATTTTCATTTTATTTGACTATGGGGGATGTATTAATGGTGTTTTTGTTGTTTTTGATGCAAATCTGCAGCACCAAAGAGAAAAAGACCAAGACCAGTTAAGTACGATGATGAGAATCCCTCTGTTTATCCAGCAAGAAGCAGTCCCATTACGTCTGCAATCAAGGCGGATACTGATCAGCCTGCAAAAATCGAAACTTCTCCTAATTTAGACAAGAATTCAGGGTCTGCAGCTGAGAATGGGTTGGTTTCCTCACATGATACAAGGATCGACCAAGCTGCTGCTGCAGAGTCAAATGAGAAACCGCAGCCGGACATGGTTAAACCGGAGAACAATTTGTTATCAGATTCGAAGCTAATGAAGCAAGAATCAGAGAGTAAAAGAGATTCTGTTGTGAACAAAGAAGAGCCTCAGTCGCCGAAAAAGGAATCTTCTCCTCCTTCCATTGCTGGTCTTAGGTTGGACGATGATCGTGAGAGAATGACTATTGCGAAGCCGTAAGTACAGAAAGAAAAATAAGGAAAATACCGAAGGAAAATGAGCCTTCTATTTTGATTTTTGTTTGTTTGTGATTTTTACAAAGGCGGGGCTAAGCATCTCTCTCTCTTCTTAATTCAGAAATTCAACGGTTAATGAGACTGAAATCCAGCAAGAAGATAAGTTTCAGATAGATCTGATGGTGAGGATCTTCATCAATTTGCAGGGTCAAATGTTTGTTCTTCCCAGTAATTTAACATGGAATTGTTTCTAAAGGGTCTTTCCTTCTTTTCTTTTCTTTTTTTCGGTTCTGGAAATACAGGCTCCACCTCCATCAAGATCATCTCCAGAAAGGGACAGTGAGATTGATTCTGTGGATCCTAAACCTATAGTCACAGATGTGGAAATGGTAAGTGGGCCCCGCCACTTCCTTTTTATAATTTATCATAACACAGTCCTGTATGTATGGTGCAGTGCTTTGAAAATTAATGGTGTTGATTTATTTCACTGCTTTCATGGTTCAGGAGAGGAAGCCAGCTGTCAAAAAAGATGATGATAAGGCCGTGAAAGTTGGTAAAGATGTGAATGTAGAACAGGAAGTGAAAAAGGCAAAAATCACCACCGAAGAAATTGAATCGCAGAAGCTGAATGTTAATTCTATTAAAGAAAGGAATATTGATCTGCAACTTGATTTAGAGAAATCCGATAGAGATAGTGTTACTGTTAGCGGAAGTGGTAACAAGTTAAATCATCATATCCAGAAACAACACCAGCAACAATCAAGTAGTGAGAAAGCAGGTAAGTTGTCTTTTTTATTTTTTAATGGGGATTCTTTTCTCCAATTTTCTCCGTTTTGACTGATGATTCCTCGTTTTCTTCTTTTTTTTTTTTTCGGTTCTTTAATATTCAGCTCAAACAAATTCTCTACCCTTGCCTATGTCTCTGGCTAGCTGGCCTGGTGGGCTTCCTCACATGGGGTATGGTCCGGATTGTTTTGTTTGTGTTCATTGACCTTTCCTTTTTATCTGGTCGTACGCCACTGCTTTAGATTCTCTTCTTTTTCTTGTGGGGGAATGACACTTTTGTGAAAAAGCAGATATATGACACCTCTACAAGGCGTTGTATCCATGGATGGAAGCACTGTACCATCTGCTGCTATACAGGTATTCCTTCCCTTCTATCCTTCTCTTCTCCCCCCCCCCCTCCCTTGTTTTGAAGTCCTGTTCCTCATTGAATCTTCTTCTCAAGGATAGCACTTCTCAACTCTTGACAATTTTTTTTGTTGTTTGGTAGCCTCCACATTTGCTTTTTAACCAACCAAGGCCGAAGAGGTGTGCAACCCATTGTTACATTGCACGAAATATTCTCTGTCACCAGCAATTTACGAGGATGAACCCCTTCTGGCCAGCAGCAGCCGGTTCTGCTCTGCAATTTGGGGCAAAGCCATGCAATGTTAATTTAGTTCCTTCCTCAGATCTGCATGCTGGAAGGGCTGTGAGCTCTGTTCAAGACAAGGGTCTAGCCATATTTCCTGGCCACACTGTGAAAGAAAAGAGCTCCCAAGCTTCCAATATTGCAGATGCTGCCCAAAGAAAGCAGATTTTTCTTCAGCAACCGCTACCTCCTGGAGCCCCTAGTAATATTCTGGTAAAATCTTCTGATTCTGATTTCTAGAAATCTACAATTTCTTTTTCCCAGTATGAATGCTGGATGGGTTTGAATTCTAAGCATTTCCTTTCTTTTTCTTTCTGATTGCAGCACGGCCCGGCTTTCATTTTCCCATTGAATCAGCAACACGCAGCAGCTGCTGCTGCTTCCGTGCGACCTGGGACTGTGAAGTCTTCTCCTGTTCCAAGTAGTGCAGCTTCGTCAAGCACTTCTAGTTCAATCTCGATGAGTGCTGCAGCATCTGCTGTAGCTGGGGCTACAGCAATGAGTTTCAACTACCCAAATATGCCTGGCAATGAAACCCAGTATTTGGCAATTTTGCAGAATAGTGCCTATCCAATTCCTATTCCTGCACATGTGGGGTCAGCTCCAACTTATAGAGGAACTCCCCCTCAGGCAATGCCTTTCTTTAATGGTTCGTTCTATTCTTCCCAAATTATCCATCCTCAACAGCTTCAACAGCAGCAGCCACCGGCGTCACAATCCCAACAAGGCCAACAAGCAGCACCCCAGAATCCAAGTATGTCTAGTGGTTCCTCATCATCTCATAAACATTTGCAGAATCAACAGCTGAGGCAGCCTGGTGGCAGCATAAGTGGTGGTAGTGCAAATCTGCAAGGTTTTCCTACATCAAAAACCCAACAATCACAGACATTGCAGCTTCAACCTCGACAACAAATGCAGAATCAGCATGCCCCTCATCAAGCTCGCCAGCTTGAAAATGAATTAGGTGAAGATAGCCCTTCCACTGCTGATAGTCGTGTATCTCGAGCTAATATTAATATTTATGGTCAGAATTATGCAATGCCCATACATCCACCGAACTTTACTTTGATGACTCCACCAACGGTTGGTGGTGCAAATACTGCAGGTGGAAATCCTGGTGAAAAGAAACAACAATCATCACAAGCGCAGGGGTCGAAGGTCGTTGAACCTTCTCAGGCTTTTGCAATGTCATTTGCCTCCATAAATGGACCTACTGCTGGTCCGAGCCTTGATGCTTCATCGCTTGCCCAAAACCATGCTCTTCTCCAGAGTCTTCCAGAAGCTGCAAGACAGGGTTATCACTTCATGGCAGCTGCAGTTGCCCAAGCAGCTCAGCAGAAGAAGAATTATCGAGTTTCTGAGGAAGGGAAAACTGTAGGTAATGATGTTTTGAATGCAGAAGACGACAGAAAGTCCATGCCTGGAGGAAAGGTGCACACAAGTGCTGGTCAGTCCATTGCTTTCTCTCGTCAAGATTTGACAGATTCATCTGTTTTGACAATGCAAGGTAACACTCTGATTGATAGCTCTGGACGAACTCTAAATCTCGGGGCAAATTCTGCTAGGGCCACAGGTTCTGTAATGTCGGCCTCTATTAGCACTGTAAATGCATCGAATGCACAGCAGCAAATGATTCAACTTCAAAAACAACAACACTTTGCAGCTGCAGCTGCTGCCTCTGGTCGAAGCAAAACATCCGCGACAAGTAACGGAAACATGTACCCAGAACACGTTACAACTTCATCTATAGCTGCTAAGTTTCCGAATGCGCTTTCAGGATTTCCTTCAAATCTTGTACAGAGTAGTAGTCCAGCTCAGTCTCCACAGTGGAAGAGTTCAGTCAGGACCTCTACCTCACAAGGTCCTTCCCCTTCTCTTGCTTCCACATCAACGTCTCTGAAAAATCTTCCCCAACAGCAAGGTCGTATGCAACAAGGCCACACACAAATATCTTTTGCTGCCAACCCAAAACCGACAGCCACATCACAAGGGCAACCAACTTCTAATGGTAACCAGTCTCCATCTCCTCCAATGGTGGTCAATTCTCCAACAACTTCATCAATTTCCAAGGGTGCTGGTGGCAGCCCAAGAACGACATCCAATTCCACCGGTAACAAAGGTGGGCAATCATCTACCCTGTCATCTCAGCAGGTTAAGAACTCGTCATCAGCTCCTGCACAGAAATCGTCAGCTCCTGGTAGAAATATTTCTTCAATAATTGGCCATCCTCTCAACTCGACCCCTTCATCGAGCTCTAGTACAAAGTCTCAGTTACCGCAGCAGCAGCAGCTACCAAAGCATGCGTTGCAGCAAGCTCAGATGCTATACAATAACAGTTATATCCAAGCGCAAGCTCAGCATGCTGCAAGTTCGACGCATACAACATCAGGAGCAAGTGGTTTTTATCTACAGAGACATCGAAATGAGCAACAGCAACCAGCACAAGGTTCTTCGGCTACGTCCTCGGGTGGGATGATGATGTGTCCTGTATCACTGTCCAATGCTGCTACCACCACGGATCCTGCAAAGGCCGTTGCTGCTGCAGCAGCTGCAAACAGCATGAAAGGCGGTGGCTTACAGCAGCAGGGGCTTATCCATGCACAGTTTGCTGCTGCTCAGTCTTCCGGCAAGGCGCATCTTGTACCTACTGGCTTTCCTTACGTCCATGCCGTTCCTTCTGCTGTTCAAGTAAAGCCAGCAGAGCAGAAACAACCAGCTGCAGACTAGAACTTCTTTCACAATACGTGACATGGCAATTCCCAAGGCAGTGAGCTGTGAAAGATTTAGCCACCCAAATGTAATCGAGATTTGGGTGAAATGGAGAATATATCGGATGCCCTTTTGGCAGTCTGGGAAGAAACAGAGGGAAGCGTCAAAAGCTGGTTTTGTTCTTTTGTTTGTGTATTTTTTTTTAATATTTCACTTTTAGTTAGATTCTTAGTTTTTGTTTTTTTTTTCTTTTTCCTTTTGGGGGGATCTAATTTTATTTTCAAGAAAAAACAGCAGAAGCAGCAGTAGGCTACCATCTTTGAACATATTTAGTGTTATTATTGCGTATGGAAATGGGGAGGAGGGGGGGGATTGTGTACAGGGGGCGAAACCAGAAATCTTGTGGGTTAGGGTGGTGGGGGGTTTAAAAGAATTAAGATTTACGAATTAAATTCGGATCTAAAGTGTTGGTTAAGCCTTGGTTCACTAATGGACATGATTCAAAAAACAACCAGCTCTCGTAGTCATTGTCATAATTTCAAACCCTATCTCCTGATGCAATAACAGCTTTGACAATATCATCTCCTCCTCCTTGACGTCTTGGTCAGGGAATTCCTGTGCCTCAAACAGGACAAGTGGGCGTATCCTACTCGCACCATAACTGATTCTGCTAGCTCAAATGCTGCTGGATGATGGATACCTTAACCATTCGATATTTCCATAACCAACCAATGCAACACAAGTTGCTTGGAGATATTCCATCTCCATAATATATTATTATAATCATCAAGTAGGGCATGATCCACGTAAACACTTTTATAACGTCTTGACACGTGGCTAATCTCTACTTTCTGTCTGTGGTGGTGATAATGAAAACTTTACTTATTTATTTATTAATAGGCACTGTTTTTTTTTTTAATCCTTTTCCAGAATTCTTCCCCCCCAAAAAAATAAATAAATAAAGAAATATTTCTCTCCTGATAATATCTGATTTCCAACGGTATCTATCTAAAGATAATCTAAAATAAAAAAAAAAAAATCTAAAATTAAAGCCGGAAATGCCCCTGGCTTACCACAAGTGGGACCGGCCTAACTTCCTAAAGTAGAGAGAACAAGGACGGGCCCCACTAAGTGACAAATTAACATGTTTTGTTGCTTTGCCTTGTAATGACATTAACATAATGTAAAGCTATTCTCATCTACACACGTGTACTGATTACACAGCAGTCCTCCTCTCTCTCTCTCTCTCTCTCTCTCTCTCTCTTTTTTGGCTTTTCAATAAATTAGCTTACAGAAAAGGATCGGTGGGGTTGGTGACTTCATTTTTTTTTTAATTAAAAATTGGTCCCACTATATAAACAAACACCCTTTATATTATAGACACACACACACACATATTCTATTAAATTAATAATAATATACTTTAGTTATTTAACTAATTAAAAATAGTGTAATTAATTTGATAATTTCTCTCGTTAATATTAAAAAAAAATTCAAATTCTAGACCCTACCTAATACTTCCTCGTTATGTTACGTTAGTAAAAGTTTATATTATATATTTTTGTTAGATTTTTCTTTTTTGAAAACAAGATTGTATGAAGAGAGAAGGTCCATGATGAAACAAGAAGCTTATAGAAATGAACGAGTATGAGTAGATATTAAATTCCATTTTGATTCTTCTTGAATAAAACAAATAAAAAAACGCAAAAACCCGTTTTCAATCTCGAGTTTGGAGTTCTGAAAATATAATTAATATCATTAAAGTTTGATATAGTTAATGAATACCCATTTAGCCACGATTCAATATATCAATCTAACGGATTAAAAAAAGGGAGATAAATAAGAATAAGCAAAGAAACATTGGAAGATTAGGTTATCCCAACCTCTTCTTGACCCTACCAATGAACCCTTTGCTTTCGCTTGATCCATTCTCTTTTCATTCAAGTTGCTATAATTGTCGTGTGCGAAGTCTATTATCTCCCCATTATTTCCGTACACCATAATCCAATCTTAACTACTATTATTATTCATGTGCTTTTTGCATAATTTGACTTTGGTAATTTTCTTTTATTTTAAAAAAAAATTAATCCAACTTTTTCCCCACTTCGTTATGTGATTTATCATAATCTAGAACATTGTGTAGTTTCATTATGGGTGTGCTTATAGTTTAATTGTATCTTATTTTACCCTTTTCAATTAAAAGTCACGTGTTCATCTATTCCATAACAATGTCACGTGGAAATTTTAAAAAAATAAAATTATTATCAATTGAATTATTCATGATAACTTTTAATAATTATTTATTAGTTCTTATGTAATTTAATATATTAAATTTTATCCATAATTACTTTAATAACCCTTCTTCATTATAATTTCATTGATGTGTTATTTTATGATAAAATACCATTGAACTCTAATTTCTTAATGGGGAGGGTGGTGGGAATAATTGAATTGGTAAAATACAAAATATCGAATATGGTCAAAAATGAAAACTCCCATTTTCATGCTTATTATATATAGCAATAAGATACGAGCTATGGCTTGTAGAAAATTAATAAATATTTAAAAAAAAAATTAAATATAGATTCAGATGAGGAAGAATCATTGGAACAAAATTCAAGTAATAGAATAAGAAAACCAAAAACAAAACAATCATATAATACATGGATGTAAATGTTATGCAAGATTAAGGGACAAGCAATGTCTTAAAATATTAAAAGCTTGGAAACTTCCAAGAAAAATACTAAAGAGGAAGTGGGTATGGATTAAATTAGTCCAATCTTCATTCTAGACTTTTCCTTTTGTTAATTAAATACAATTCATCATCCCCATTCTTATATTTCTTTTATAAAATCTTAATTTTTTAAAGTTAGATTGTCAAATAATATACTAAATTATCAATGCACTTCCTTCTTATCCAAGAAACTATGCATGTATAATATTGATAATAATAATAAATAAATAAATCATAAGATTTTAACTTTTAACTTTATAATATATTTAACTCATATTAAAATTTAAATAAGATACTTTTTAAAGATTTTTGAGCATATAAAATGAAAAATTCTTCCACTTTTATATCTAATAAAAAAGAACAACAATAATATAAAAGAGAGAAGAAAGTGGGTAACAATAATATAAAGGAAAGAAGTTAGGAAATATAATGGAGGGACCCTCTAATTTACTTGCTAAGTTGAAGCAATAAATGAGACTCCACCACCATATGGCATAGACCCATTTTCTTTCAAGTGGAGTAGAAAACAAATAATAAAGGAAAGTGGAGCAAGATTCACATATGATTCAACTATAGGATACCCAAACCCAACTATTATGTCTTCAAAAAACTCAAAAAATGAAATCTACCCTTTGTGTAAATTGATGGGACACAGCTACTTATGCATGCAAAGATGGTAGGAACCTGCCATTTTCGTCTTCTTTTCTTTGCCCTTATCATATTATATCTTCCCTTTTCACATGTCTACCAATTACTTCACTATGATCTTTTAGTTTCATCCATAATGTTAACATAAAGAAAAGATAAACATGTTAATGCTAAATCTTGTTGTTCTTTTTTTTTTTTTTTTTTTAAATATATATATATAGTTGTCATGGCAATGATTTTCAGCCTTCAAAAGGGGGAGATGGAGGAAGAGAGGTTATGGCTGAAGAATTGGAAGGCTAAGAAAACTGATGAGGCACGACTCTTCGACAAGTGGTTTATCTTGACCTACCTACCTTATTTATTTACATTTCATTACTTTATTATCAATATTATTATTCAGTTCGGTCAACCCATCAAATATGAATATAATTATTAAAACTTTCCAATGATTAATAATATTTTTTCTTATTATAAATAAACGATTAATCAAATTATTCATCAAAATTTAATAATCTTAAAGAATATATTAATCGTTTTCATTATACCAACTTGATGTAGGAGATTAATTAATTAATTATTTTTTTTCAAAATCTATTTGAAAAGAGATAAACGTTGATTGACTTAAGAAATTGATCTAAAGAACAAAATTATAGTATAAAAAGAAACAAATCATACACTTTGGTCCATATTATATATATATATATATATATATTCTTTTGTTGTTGGACATGTTTGAAATGCAATGTAGTCATATGAAGATGATGATAGAAGGGAATCAAAATTCCGACCTTCAAAGTGGGGAATTGAAATGGGTATTAAGAGGAGACAAAAACAAAACCATTTTTTGTTTTTATAGATAAAGAAATTTAAAAAAAGCAAAGGAAAGGACAACCCATATTATATATTAAATAATGTTATATAGAGGACACATGAACGATGACCCATTAGCCACTTACATATGTATTAACTAAAGCCACAGGGGTGGGTTGTAATTATATATATGTTTATATGGCGCACAATAATGAACTCTTTTATGTAGTCATCTTCAATGTGTGGCGCCGCCCCACCAACCAACCTTTACAACTTGTGGGTCTCCATTTTGCTGCCCTTTAAATTTGCTTTGGTGGGTCCTTTTTCTTTTTCTTTAAAATAAATAATCTCCTCCTTTTCATTCTTTCCATCAGTATTTTGCTTTCAATCCATTCATTTCAAATAAATGGATGTCTGTGGAGACTTAATATTGGACTTGTTTCTTCATTTTCAACATTTTATACTTTCTATTCTTAGAAAATAGGTTTGACTTCTGTTATCCGGTTCAGATTACTTCATTCATATAATAATTTTTACTAATTTTTTTCTGTATTATATCGATTAATTTAAGTTATATATGAAAATATAAATCCTGAGAAATTAAAAGAATGCAAGACATGATGCTTAAAAGATAAGCCGACATCTTGCTAGGAGACATGACATCCAAAGCTACTAAAAATCTTTTATAAAAAAGACAAAAAAAAAAAGAAAAAGGAAGGATAAGAGCCACTATAATACTTGGCCAACATGTTTAAGAGTGTTGTTCTTCAGGATTCGTTGGGTTCAACCAAGAGAGTGTGACATGGAATACTGTGTGTTTTTCTTGTTTCTGAATGTAACTTAACTTGTACATCAAGCACGTTTTTCTCCGGGAAGATGATTTGGTAATGAATATAAGGGTTTTCACGGTACAATTGACAGTTTCTTGAAGAAAATTGTTCATGAATTCACCCATCTTCCATTGCAGACTTGTAAGTTTCTTTCTTGTAAGATATGTGTAGATTCATGTATGATTAGTTATTCATAGCATTTCGATGACTGGGTTTCAGTAACTCAACAGGTTTGTTTCAAATTTTTAACTTGATATGTTCAATAGTTGATGATTAAAATCAATTATGTTGCTCTTTCCAAGAGAATGTTTTATAGATTCCAAGTGTGTGAAAGAATTTTTGTAAGAAAAACGAACTTTCTTCTTTATCTTTTTCATCGGCATGTAATTTGTAATTTGTTTTCGTCACTGCCAAATGTTCCATTTCCTGAGGATTCACAGAAATTGCAGATGCCATTCAACCTTCATGATGGGATCAATGTTTTATGTATAAAATGAGTTAGAATGAGTAATGTTAAAGTAAAGTATTATATTTTTGTTCATACCCATTTCATCGTTTGATGCAGTTTAAATGTTTTTCAAATTCATTCAGAAGATTCTTTCGTTTGGTTTTCAGATAAACTCAACAAGTTTATTTGGGATTCTTTATATTTGTGTAAAGTTGTCTGATAATCAATTATTGAGGTTACGTCGAGCTTCATGATCTTGTGTTGCTTATTGCAGATCAGTCTTTGTTTAAAGCAGGTCTGAAACTGCAGCTTCAGATGGGATGGAAGAAGGCAAACTATTCCAATTCTAGTTCGAGTCTTTCAGCAAATGGCAAAGTTATGAGCTTTTTTGCCATTTTCGGAGAAAACTTGGCATCCCCCCAATTGTTTCAAACAGTCAGATATCTTTTTCTTGTTATGGAGATCTTTGTTCGTAGCTTCTGTCAGCAACATATCTTCATTTCCTTGTTTGTGATTAATCTATTTAGATCTGAAAGAGTTTTATCTCTGTATTCGATCCCACTGTTTAGGAGACTGTCATTGAGTCTGGATTTTATATACTCTAAAGTTTTAAGTAATGGAGAATGATGAGTACAGTATTTGTCTTGCATTTGCAAAGACCATCAGAAACTTCCATTCCCAATGCTTATCATCTCTATACAAAGATTCTACTAACTGGGATGAATTGGAATCACTCAAGAAGCTGTAACTTTCTTAATCTTTGTGTATACAATGGGAGAGCAGGTATAAGTGTGCGACCACGAAACTTGGAAATGTTGTCTGTCTGTTGAGGTGATTCTTGGTCTGATTACTCGTCGGAACGTGTGGAAGATGATGCCGTGTTATTTATCGACTCAACAAGCAGTTTCTCCTGCTGCTTTCTGAGATACCTCTGAGCAGTGGCGTTCACAATCTTGCAGAGAAAGTTCAATAGCATGAGCCACACCACCGTGTTCCACAATGCAGCAAATGAGAAATCCCATCTTTTCCCCTGGGAGGTGCAAACATTAAAAAAATGCAACTCAAAATGAAGGCCGATGTAAAAAATCAAGTCAAAACTCATACAATTTCATAAAAATTGAAGTTCATAACAACACGTGCAGAAAATTGAACACCTGAGTCTGGTTTAAGCCATTAGCTATGGAGCTATTGATAATTGATATACGCAAGAACATAATGAATGCTGCCAGTTGTACGCAAGTACCTTGTTATTCAATGGAAGAGGCGAAGCAGCAGGTGCGATATATTTTTCTTTAATCGTGCGTAGTTTTGCAATGATATTGGGGAGCACGGAAGCCAGACCAGGGATAAAGCTGAGAGCCCAGATCAACTCATTCTCTATCCAGTTGAGGAGTTGATTGTTGCAGACAGAGATGATGAAAACCGTCTGGACAAAAAATACGAAAAAAGATACATTGAAAAGCAGAAAAAAGTTAGAATTTTAACATGAAATCAAGCATTGAACACTGCATTTCGGTAAGTTCTGCAGACCTGTATATGAGTTTTGATAATTGCCTTTCCTATCATTGTTGCTAAGAAAAACTTATAAAATGGAATCCCCAATTGTCCGCACACAATGCCAGCAAGGTCAAACAAGGGATTTGGCACCTAAAAGGTAATTCGTTAAACCTTATCAGCCACATGAATTAATAAATAACAAATATAGCATAAGATCGTGATAAGTTATACGTTACAACTTTCAACTAACCGAAGCAAGTATTAATATGGTGACGAAGTTTAAATGTTGTGAATGCGCCAGAAACCATTGTTTGATTGCATTGACGTGAGTAGGTATCATTCCAGTGTCTTTAGATGTGGAAGCATTCATTTCTTCTACGGCATTCACTTTACCTCCGGAAATGCTCGCTGCAAAACATGAACATATTATCACACATCAAACTGAGTCGGTAGATTTTCTTATTGTATAGGTTTGACGGTGAAAAGTTGATTTCTTACAAACTAGAGCAAAATCATTTACATTGAAACAAACAGTAGTTTATAATCACTATTTTGAATACACGAGCAAAACTGGAGTAGCATCTGTTCTATTATGTATCATTTACATCAATTCTGATCAAATTCGAATCACCAAGACAATCTTCATCCAGTCTTTTTTCTGGCAGATGAGATTAGCACATCATGTTGTACACATTTGAGAGATGTAAAGGCATTGGACCCCACAGACTGTCAGGATTAGAACATGGAGACATGGGGTGAAGCGAAGTGTCTGACATACTCATACTGAGAACAGAATACCAAACATGAAATTTAAAAAGCATACCTGCCCTTGAAATGAAATAAGGAGGAAGCTCGCCAAGTGCAGTCCCCATTCCCCATAAGACAGCTTCTATCTGAACCTGCGGCAATATGCTGCTAAGTGGAACCTGCAATCCATTAGATGATTGCAAGACTGGATCTCCAAATTCATGGCATTCTTTATCAAGCCATGAAGGCCCCCTTTTAAGCTGTATGGTATCATATACTGCACTTTTTAGATCAACTCGGCCACATTGCACTGCTTTTATCGTGAACAAGGCAATGTGGGGACCCAAATAAAGGACAAAAGTGTGCAAACCAGACCCTGTAAATTTTAAGATAAACAAAATGAGAGAGAGAGAACTTTAACCACCATGCTTGAAAATAACATGATGAAGATACATATGCGATCTTAAATTGATTCCATCCTTCAGTTGCTCCTGAAAACTTGTGAAAGAAAATGATTAAGAAAGTTCACAAGAATTCACATTGGATTAGCTTTAGCCAGTGAACTGATGAGGTGGTTGAGAAGTGCACTTTATTGAGGAACTTAGTAGTTCTAGAATAGTTTAGCTATGGGTTTAAACCAAATAGTGTGTCTGAGTTTTGAGCAATTTATACCAGTAAGGTAAGTTATCACGAAGTCCTAACATAGAGCTCCCAATATTCACCCCAAAAAATTTCTCTTACCAAGACCAATCGATGATGCAACACCAAGGGTAACCCACCACAAACCAAACCGCATGAAATGAGAAAGTTCTTCAATATGCTGCAAAACCATACAGTACGATAAGCACAAATACAAGCAGTTATTATGGAGACATTTAATGACAACAAAAGAAGCAAAAGTATGGCAGGAAATTATCTAGATTGTGCCATTACAATAGCAAACTATGAATACATCCTCTCAAAAAGCTACATACAAGTGGTGCATGCTTTGCTTTCGCAAGAAAGTGCTAAAGCCTAAAATGATCTGCAACTCTAATACCTTTTCATGAGGGCCATCAATGGTCATAAGAAGAATTCCAATTGTTGCCATCACTGTGCTTAAAAGCATTAGCCAACCACCTTTTGCCAGAAGATATAACATTGATCGCTTAAAATACTGAATCATAGCCAAAATAAAAAACTTCAACGTTCTGAAAGGCTGCGTTGTCAATGTCAAATTCTCTAGTTCCTGTTGATGCCTCTCATGAATACCTGCAAAATATGCAATTATTTCGGTCAATTAAAAGTCAGCACAGATCACAATTTTCAACCTTCATATCCCATACTTTACCATGTTTCACCAAATATCCATATTCCTCAAAGCATGTAAATGGAGATTTACAACTATAGCAAGCAACATATTATGAAGCGCTAAACTGAATCTAAAGCCATTAAAAAAGAGCTTAATTCATTAAAGAGGAATAAAAACATTAACTGAAAAACAAGCTCTTTGATACCAGATTCACAAATTTGTATCATAATCAAAGCAAAAACAGCGTTAATCACAGCATATTTTGGTTGATAAGTATGCAAAATGATTTCTAACTCTTCCTTGTAGCGAAATCATAGTTAATTCAATTAGTTACATCTGATTAACAACATAAATAGCATTAGAGTTCCATGATTTAAAGCTAACTCAAGATAAACAGCAGGAAATGCTTCTCGATACAATTCAATAGATAGTATCAAACACATATATTCGAGTTGCGATAAACAGATTCCATAAGATGAATTAAGCCAAATATGCGTTTTAAAACACAAATTTATCAAAAAAGATTAAAACTTTGACACCAAAATCACATAATTCAAATGAAAATAAATTCGAAACGAAAATTCATAGCAAAGGGTTTCACCTGGTAATTCCATATCATCCGTAGAAGCTTCCACTTTGCTTGACCCCATTACCATATCACATAACCATAAACAGAAATAAAAAAAAAAGCTCCAATTTTTTTTATATCATCTATAAATTTTCAAGCATGACTAGCAAATGGGTATTTATTCTGAAGTTAGAATTTGAATTTGGCCACAAATAAACAAAAAATCAAGGAAACAGCACAATGGGTGATGGATTAATTGGCTGATACAGCAGAATTTCGTTTGTAGATCAGAGAGGAAGTGAAGATTAAAAGGAACAAAAAAACCCAGAAAAATTAGAGAGAAGTGAAAACGAACAAAAGGAAAACTAAGAGAAGAAGGAGAAGAAGAGAAGTGGTAGAGGTGATTTGATCGATTTCTTTGTTTGTTAGATTCTATTCTGCAGGTTGTGTCAGGTGATGGACGAAGAACAGAAGCCGAGAGTCTTGTCCAACTCCGCGTATAAGATTTCCAATAATTATTAATTATAATAATTAATTAAGATCATTTGAATAAATAAAATATAAATATAAAAATTTATTAATTTTCCTGTTTCAAAAAAAAATAATAAAGTAATAAAAAAGGATGAAAACTTCATATTATTCATTGACACGATTTTATAATTAATAAAAAAATTACATAATAAAATATAATTAAGTGAGATTATTATTTTTTAAACAGAAGGAATATGAATAAATAATATGTACAAAAATAAGCCACCAAATTTATGATATTTATATATTAAGAAGGTTAATTATTACGATATTCTAGATGCTCCCCCAAACAAGTCTACTGTCCTTTTCGGATTAATTTATAATTAAATGATTCAATATTTTAAATAAACAATTAGTTTGAATAAGAAATGAAATAATAATTATTTTTTAAAAGAAAATAAATTTATATAATATGAAATAATTGCATGAATATATATTTTCGCTAATTTTAGAACAAGGTCAGAAGACAACGACCTTCACAGTCAATGTCATAAAAACCAGGCAAAGTTGAAGGTCTTCGGGGAACTACGTGTTGGCCCCACCTGAAAAGGCCAAGATACCGTGTTTTTCATATTTTTAATAAATATTGTTATATAATAATATTAATAGCCTGATTTTAATTATGACGTAACTGTTCATACAAAAAATTAAACTAATTTTATTAATTTATTTCCCTCCTTTTTGGTCGACACGTAGATTAATAGGTCACGTGCATGGCACTTGCTAAAAATAATTAACCGTCACTGGTTTGCACGTGACGTGTGTCATTGGTCACCATGATTTCTTTTTTTTTGTATTATTGTCTTAATTTCGGATTTAAAATATTTTATTTATTTATCTTTGCGGATGATTACGCTGATTAAAAATATTAAACCAACTGCTTTCTTCTTTTTGATTAATCAATTTAATTAAATAAAATTAACTTGTGGATCTGTGTAATTTAAGGTTATTTTTTTCAATTAGTTATTATTATATTTAAAAAATCAGTAATGATGATATTTTCAAGGAATTTACATTAATAAATTATTTTTTATTTTACATTTAATAACCTTTTAAAAATATTTTTAAAATAAATTTTTTATTCAAGCTTTTCTTCGTATTTATTTTTAATAATATTAATTTCATCTTTTTTAAAAAAAAATTTCTCCTTTAATATTTTTTAATATACATTTCTTCTCAATTAATTTATTTTTTTCTAATTTAAATATTATAACATTCTATTAGATTAAATTTTAATATCCATATAATTTATTTAAAATTCAAAATAGTATTCACAATAAATTATACATCCTATATTTTCATAAATAATACTAAATACGTTAAATATATATATATATATATATATATATATATTTGAATTGAGAAATCAAAAGTAAAAAAAAATATTATATATATATTTTAATTGTAAAGTTATCTAATAATATATATTTTAAGTATACCTAAAATAATATTATATATATAATATCAAATACAAAATAATAATAATTATTATTTTAATTATATATTATCTTGTATTCATATTATATATTATGTATATTCAAAACTTTATTATTACTATGCACAATAAAATATATAGATTTATTTTGATTTAAAATTAAATTAATTTTATATTGAAATTTATATTAAGATAATTCAAAATGTGTTTTAGAATTAAAATGATTAAAATATAAAAAATATGATATGTTAAATTAATGTTTAAAAAATTATAATTTAGAATTTTGATATCAAATCCTCAAAATATATATTAAAATGATATTTTTAGTATTTATTAAGTATATTATATGTATATAATATATTTTTATATAAATTTTTAAAAAATTCATATTTTTAAAAAACGATATTCATCGATTTTTCAAAACTTTTTCCCTAAACTTCCATAATTAGATATTTATGAGAATTTTATAAATGCTTGAGTCATTTAAATCCATAATTTAATTTATTAATAAATTATTTAATTAAGTTACTAATTTTAATATAAATAATTTAATTTTAAATTTATAATTATATAAATATAAAAATATTTGTATATTTATTTAATTATTAATATGTAAGTATAAAATTGTATGAAATAATATAATTTTATTGATAATTTTTATATTTATTATATAAAATAATGATAAATTTATTTTATGATTTGTGGGTATAAAAATTATGAAAATAAACAACCACCATGAATGTGGCTGTTACCACGTGGAATTTATGGGTTAAACAAACAGGGACATGGAAATTATTGGATTCACCAAAAGCACGAAGATGAATTATTGAAATAATTTAAAGAGGTTGATGTCTGTGTGGTCTATTTCCAATGTCCAATTTCATTATTTTCTAGTTGGATTTTTTATTTTTATTATTTTTCACCTGATTTTCTTCTTCTTCTTATTATTATTATTCTAATATTCATCCTTAAGATCACATGTAAAACAATATCTCAACCGACTTCCCCACTATCATATTCATTTTAAAATATTAATTTTGAATTTTTTGTAAAATAAATTTTCAAAAAATTATAAAATTTGTTTTATTTCTCAAAATTATAAATTTAATAATAATATAATAAACTATATTAATTTTTTTATTACATATATAATAATTATTAAACGAATAAATGCCAGAGGAAATTTAAAACAGTTAATATAGTTTATTTATTTTTTAAATTAAATTATATAGTTGCACTGATCAAAGCTGCCATGAACGAATGAGAAAACAAATGACAGACCAATACAAAGCTGCCATGAAACACGCAGATTCATCGTCCTTCATTAAAACAAAGTAGTACAATAATTAGGATACAGCAGAGAATTGTTATGATTTACTCTTTTTTTTTTTATTTAATTCAGATTACTTCCCTAAATTATTGTCTTAATGGGCTCATATTTATTTTCATTTCTATTTAAATTAATTAATTTTATCTAATATTTAAAATTTTTTAATTTAACTAAAACATTATTTTTTTATTTTATATTATTTAATGGCATCTTAAATATATTAAAATTTAAAAATCAAGAAAAAATTGTATTAAAAAGTTAATTTTTCTAATTTTTAGAGTTTAAAAGTTGATGTTTTATATTTATTTTTAATATTTTAAAATCAAATTATTTTATGGAATATTTTTAATTTAATCAAAATATAAATAATTAAAAATTAAAAATTAGCCATCAGCAATTATATATTATTAATACAACTAATAATTAATAAAAAAATATTACTATAATGATTAATTTTACCAAATAATTATGAAATAATTAAATAAATTATCTCGATTATATACTATATGGTTTATGTGGTTTAGTGTAATATTAGTGGGTATGTTGTTATAAATACCATCCCATCATTAACACCAACCTCCTCACTTCAAGCATCCTTCTCCATTACTCTCCTTCGAGCTTCCTTCCGTCACTAATTCCATTTGTGGGTCTTATTCAGCTCCAGGAAAAATGTTTCAGAAAACAATACAACTTCTCTGTGCTCAGCCTAAAACTCAGCTCAAAGAAAGCAACGAGAGCGAGCTATTTAACGTCAAAGGAACAGTGATTTTGATGGAGAAAAACGTTCTTGATGTAAATGATATTAAAGCTTCGTTTCTTGATCGAGTTCATGAGTTGCTAGGCAAAGGTGTTTCCATGCAGCTTGTGAGTTCCGTACGCCAAGACCCAGGTCAGTTTTCCTCTTTTCCGTCTCTCTGTTATCATTTTTTCTTGAATATGAAAGCTGGTGAAGATCGATTGTCAGCTCAATACATAAATTCATCCTGAGTTTTGATGATTTATTGTTGCTTAAACATGTGAAGCAAATGGGCTGAGAGGGAAGCTTGGAAGGGTGGCATACATAGAGAAATGGGTGACGGAGAAAACTCCATCAACAGCTGAAGATACGAAGTTCCATACCAGCTTTGAATGGGAAGAGAACATGGGAATTCCTGGAGCTATCATAATTAGAAATCATCACCATAGCCAATTCTACCTCAAAACAGTAACCTTAGATGATGTTCCCGGACATGGTAGGGTACATTTTGTCTGCAATTCTTGGGTCTATCCTGCTCATCGTTACAAGTATGATCGAGTTTTCTTCTCTAACAGGGTAACAACATTTTACCCTACTCAGCTTTACGATTTGAGATAAATTGTTAAAAATTTATACTACTCATTTCGTCTTGATAATTCATACTTGAGATTTATAAATGAATTTCTTGTAATCATTTTCTCCACATGGCACTTGATTCCTGTCATAATTCTATCAATCATTGCTTTGTTTAAGTTTTAACTACAATTATTTGAAGAAGCTTTAATTTGGTTTCCTTCATCTTGCGGTAATCAAATAGCAGTTTCTTGCAAGTTTGGCAATTTTCCAGGCAGTCCTTTTCTCAATAGTCTTCTCAAACGGCTTCGTTGCAGACTGGATTTTTTTTTTCCAATCACTAACTTTTACGTATTGTACATTAGACGTACCTTCCATGCCAGACACCAGAGCCTTTACGCCAATACAGAGAAGAAGAGCTAATAAATCTGCGAGGAAATCGGAAAGGCAAGCTAAAAGAATGGGATCGAGTTTATGATTATGCTTATTACAATGATCTGGGAGATCCTGACAAGGGTAAAGAGTATGAACGTCCAGTTCTTGGAGGCAATGCACAATACCCATATCCTCGACGAGGAAAAACAGGTCGAAAACCAATGAAAACAGGTTCGAAACCCGAACTAGATTGTCTCTCAGGATGATTCTGACAGATAGAATATATTATAGTCATCCATTTTGAGTAATTCCCTCAACGATTTTGTTTTGTCATTGTAACAGATCCTAATTCTGAAGGCAGACTGCCACTGCTAAGCTTAAATATATATGTCCCGAGGGATGAACGGTTCGGTCATCTGAAATTTTCAGATTTTTTAGCGTACTCTTTAAAATCAGTGGTTCAGGTATTAGTTCCAGAGATCACATCATTATCTAAGAAGAACATCAACGAATTTGATAGCTTTGAAGATGTTCTTAAGCTCTATGAAGGAGGGATCAAATTACCAAATGGGATAAAAGCTAGTAAATTGAGAAATCTCATTCCATGGGAGATCCTAAAGGAACTTGTTCGTAATGATGGTGAACGATTCCTGAAATTTCCAGTGCCTTCTGTAATCAAAGGTATAATAAAGATAAAGAATTTGCAAGCTTGATTTTCTGTTTGATTCATGGTTTGCTGGAATCTTATGTGGGTTTTATGGTATAATTGTAGAGGACAAGTCTGCCTGGAGAACGGATGAAGAATTTGCAAGAGAAATGGTCGCTGGAGTTAATCCTGTCATCATCAGTTGCCTCCGAGTATGGCTTAGCTTCTGTTAGATCTACTGTTTTCGTTCCTTCTATGACCTTGTAGCCCTGACTGTTTATTAATCAAACCTGCAGGAATTTCCTTCATCCAGCAAGCTAGACCCTAAAGAATTCGGAAACCAGAAAAGCACAATTACAAAAGAACACCTGGAAGAGAACATGAATGGTCTCACAGTAGATCAGGTAAACTCCCTATCAGAATCAAGAGATGCTAACTGATCGACCGCCTAACTGGACTTTGAAATTTTCCTGATGCAGGCAATCAGAAACAACAGGATGTTCATATTAGATCATCATGATGCATTGATGCCATACCTGACGAAAATAAACTCGACCAACACAAAGACTTATGCGACGAGAACGATCCTTTTACTGCAAGATGACGGAACATTGAAGCCATTGGCAATTGAATTGAGTCTTCCACATCCACAAGGAGACCGTCATGGTGCCGTTAGCAAAGTTTTCACACCAGCAGAAGATGGTATTGAGGGCTCAATATGGCAATTGGCCAAAGCTTATGTTGCTGTAAATGATTCTGGATATCATCAACTTGTCAGCCATTGGTACGGTTTCAGAGAGTCAATTTTCGTGAAAAAATGAAGAAAATTATTCGAGTTTAGAATCCAAATATGAATGATTGTGCTTTTGATTTGCAGGTTGAACACACATGCTGTCATAGAGCCCTTCATCATTGCAACAAACAGACAATTGAGTGTTCTTCATCCAATTCATAAACTTCTTCATCCCCATTTCAAAGACACGATGAACATAAATGCCTTGGCAAGGCAAATTCTTATCAACGCTGGCGGTGTACTTGAGACGACTGTTTTTCCCGCCAAATATGCCATGGAAATGTCTTCTGTCATCTACAAAAACTGGGTTTTCACCGAGCAAGCTCTCCCTGCTGATCTGCTAAAGAGGT
Organism: Dalechampia spathulata; assembly: GCA_948192965.1. Classification (NCBI taxonomy): domain Eukaryota; kingdom Viridiplantae; phylum Streptophyta; class Magnoliopsida; order Malpighiales; family Euphorbiaceae; genus Dalechampia; species Dalechampia spathulata. Next base: position 41,893 of record CANYBF010735403.1, read on the forward strand.
AAAATAAATCACAGAACTCCTTGCATAAAATTTTTCCATAGTTCTAACTAAATTTCATCATTTTCCATCTCATGGAAGATAAGAACCCTTTTCACTCTGCCTATAGCTCTATCCCTCTCTACTAGCCTAAGGGTTTTCTTATTGATTTTGCTATATTCAGAGGCGTAGCAGTTCCAGATTCAAGCCAAAAACATGGCATCAGACTTCTGATAGAGGATTACCCTTATGCTGTTGATGGTTTAGAAGTGTGGTCAGCGATAGACACTTGGGTTCAGGAATACTGTGATTTTTACTACCCGACAAATGACCTAGTTTGTGATGATTCTGAACTTCAATCCTGGTGGAAAGAGATCCGAAATGTCGGACACGGTGACAAGAAAGATGAACAATGGTGGCCTGAAATTCGAACACGAACTGATCTCCAACAAATTTGCACCATTATTATATGGATAGCTTCAGCTCTCCATGCGGCTGTCAATTTTGGGCAATACCCTTATGGTGGCTACCTTCCAAATCGCCCAACCGTGAGTCGGAGATTCATGCCAGAGCCTGGAACTCCTGAATATGCTGAGCTTGAGAAAAACCCGGATTTAGCATTCCTGAAAACAGTCACAGCTCAGCTACAAACTCTTCTTGGCATATCCCTGATCGAAATTTTGTCAAGGCATCCCACGGATGAGCTATATCTCGGGCAGAGAGACACGCTAGAATGGACATCAGATCGAGAACCGATACAAGCATTTGAAAGATTTTCTGAAAGGCTGAAAGAAATTGAAAGGAAAATAATGAAAATGAACAATGACGAGAAATATAAGAACAGAGTTGGGCCTGTTAAGGTGCCTTACACCTTGCTATTTCCTAACGCTTCTGATGAATCCAAACAGGGTGGACTCACTGGCAAGGGCATTCCCAACAGTATATCTATCTAAAAAAGATTCTGATAGAATCAGGGATTTCATTAGTTTAAGTTATCGGTTGTAGTTATTTTTGCAAACTAGTAGAAACCTGGTCATTTTACTTTTAATGCTAGTAATAAAATCGCTTAAAATCGAACTTGATTGTCATAATTCGACCGGTTGATTTATAATTTCATGTGATCATAAATTGATTTGATATGATCGAAGTGACATAAAATCCAAGATAAAGAAAAGTTCTGCACAAGAATGTTAGAGGAAGAGATTGAACTGTCAACAAAGAATTCAGTAGAATGAAGTGCCTGTAATATCATCAGTCAATCTAGTTCTAGCAATGGATTGCTTTCGAAAAAGTTTGCAGGTCGAAGCTCAAACCCATCACGAAGAGTTGGCATTACAGGGAAATCTTCCTGACAGGGACTATGATGGAATCCCACAGTGTACCATACAACTATATCTCTGTTTTCAATTACCCTATTCCTGCACATTACACACACAATTTCGTGTTAAATCTTTTGAATTTTTCCCTTGTTTGGACTTTCAATTCAATGATTTCTTCATCTGATCAGTTCCATGAAACGGTTCCAAGGAAAATTTCTAAAGTATTACCTGGAACTCCACAAAGCCAAGCCATCATCGCCATGGCTCCTGTCAGCATAAAAACCACCAGCCCATCTCTCAGACTTGTTATAAGCAGTCACCCAAATTTGATACTTCAGATAAGAAGTTCTAATCTGAGGATAATCATCATAAGCTAGAAGAGAATTCACTGGTTTCCCAGAAATTATATTGTAACCCACTTGATTTCCAAGTCTAGTCTTCTTATTTGGATTCACAATCAACAATTCATATGGTTCCAAGCCAATTAATAATCTTGCCTCATCTTCTGTCTTGGCCGTATCTCTGGCAATTTTCCAGTAACTTTTTCTGGTTGATTTTGCCTGATTGACAGATACCCTTTCTGTCAGTTTTTTGGCCTTGACAAATGAATTGGCATTTCCATCAACATCAAGATCAAGGTAATATGTGATGAAATGATCATGATTGACAGCAACAGCATTTTCTGTCACCAAGTTTCCATAGACATCTGTAGTTATTTGGTCATTACTTGTGTATGGTGTTGCTTTCATTTCCAGTATACCTGTCAGCGATACCTAACAAACAAACAAAGAAACACTTGTCATTGTCACAGTCATGTCCGAATTGCCAATATCTCACTAGTAGAAGTAGAGATGATAATGAGACGAGAAATTCTATATATGACAGACGGAAAATCCCTATCAGTGCATCCTTTCCTGCTAGACCCGAAATTGTAGGAGTCCCATCGAATAGGATCTGAAAGATTTTCTCGCCATTTAGTTCACAGGACGGAGATAGGAAATGGCTTCCCACCCCTGCCCTGCCTCCATTGCAATCTCTAGTAGAAGCAAAGTTATCAAGATGATCATAAAGCTTACTCCAACTTTGATAGAGCCACTTTTCTTGAATTCCCAGTCAAGAATATAATCATAGTTTCCAACTGTAGCCACCATCCTGACCATCAAGCTGATTTCAGGCTTCCCACTTTTTATCTGCAAAACCTGTCAATTAAAATCTCGAAAAGAAACATTTCTTCGAATCCGCAAGCTGATCTGTAAACATAAGTAGACTACCTTACCACTTTTCCAGGGACGTTGATTTCTGTATGCCTGAAAGCTGCATCACCGCTGTACTTCTCAAAAATGCAAATCACGTTAGACATCTTTTGTGCCTGGCCTTCTGCCGCAACCGCATACCCGTCGAAGTAGGCAGCATTAGCTGGACAGTCTATCAGGGGCTGAAGGGTAACAGCTGCTCGTCCGAAACCGAATTCTCCGACATCCATGAATGTCCTGAAATACCACTCGCTTGTAGGATCCATATATGGAACAAATGTCTCAGAAACATGACCTCTATATAGCACATTTCTGAATTTCTTCAACTTTGGATCAAATATAGAAGCTGTTGATATAATAATTCCTGCTCTTGCATCAAATGCTAAATGAAAACCCCAGTTAGCCCATTTAACCTTATGGCCATCTATGGTGAATCCACCATCTGATACATTATAGAGAATAGATTTCGGCTTTGGGGTTGTACGAAAATCGGTTCCTTCAGCTTTAGGCAAGGGGGCTCTAAATCTATCAGAATAATCCGTAATTTCCATAGAATCAACATCTACAAGCATACTGATTCCTTCAACAGGCCTTGCAAATACATTAACCGATCCTCCTCTGTAGAAACATGAAACTCTAAGTGCACGTTTTGTATGATATTCTCCATACCAACCAACAGTGAAAGGTATGCAAGAAACTTCTGATATATTCAAGCCCCTTTTCGCTATTGAATCAATGAATTTTGGGTACTTCAATGGAAGCTTGCTAGCTCGGAAAAGCTCAATAAAAGTGAAAGGAGGATAGCCATGACCTGTGTGAACTTGATCCCGTACGATAGATTCTGTAGCCAGGTCGACAACCAGCTCATGCGTCTCGCAGCTAGCTCGTACAACGAGTTTTGCTTGACGACGAGGAAAAAACTTGTTTCGGTTAGGTGAAGATAGCCATTTGAGGACATCCTCTTTGTCAGGTTCTTGAATATCAACAAAATGAAAGGTTAAATTAGGAAGATTGCCAAGTTTAGAGTTTTGAACAATTAGCCGTACTTGGTTTATTTCGTCAAGATTTAGAGGGTCTAATGGGTGGTAATGGCTGCTAGCATAAGAGCATTGAAGAACAGAAAGTAGAATTATCAAAGAAATAGTCATTTCTAATGCTTTTCTTTCCAGAAAATGCAGAAGGAAAGTGGGTTATGGATTGGATTCACCTGTTCAAGATTATATAATAAGAAAAAGACATTCTAATTTATCATAAGAATGATTCTATTCTGAGCTAATCCTTGCTTGGTAATACAATTGAAGTTTAAGAAAGATAATAAACTATTTCATATGATACTCAAATTTTACAATCTGTCATACTTCATCTGCAAGATGACTGATAAACAAATTGCTTCCATGGGTGCAATTCAATCCTTTTCTATCACAAGTATCTTTACTTGTAAAGAAAGCAAGAATCATTTGCTTGATTTTGCCTTTTAAACCTGTGAAACGACAACCTTTTTCATGACTACTCTCATGCTTTCCTTTAAAACTCTTGTGATCTTTGTCGCCAAGCCATCCACATGCTTCAAGATTTCGCATTAATTGCTGTTTCGTTACTAAACATGATTGGATTAGTATTTAAGAACCATTGCAGATGATCCTTGTTTACCCTTTCGATCTTCGAAAGTTTTTTAAATCGGTCGTGTAGTAAGTTCTCGGGGCTAGAACGGATCCCGCCAGGGACCATAATGAAAAAGCAAAAAACCTTGAACCCTATTCAAACATGTGAATCAGATTGCTCTACTCTCTGATCTACTAAAGCCAAGTGCCAACTAAAAAGCTATGGCTTGCTATAAAAGAAATGATAATTGACAATTTGATAGTCTTCTTGAAGCAAAGTTCAACATCCTGAAACATTGTTCAGTTAATTGAATAGTTCATGCACTTGACAGGTTGAGGCGGTATGACACTGAGCACCCGATTGCTTTCGAAAAAATTTGCCGGCCGTAGCTCAAAACTACTGCTTAATGTTGACATGATTGGAAAATCTTCTTGATATGGGACGTGATGAAATCCCATTGTGTACCACAGCACGATGTCCTTGTCTTCAATCACCCTATCCCTGCATTAATATTCAAAACCTCCATGTAAGATCAAAAATTGATGCATTAAACTAAGCAATTTCATCAACCGAGCAGGGTTGTGAAAACATTCGATTCAATTTAATTTAGGAATTATAATTTTTTGGTTCTAAAAATTCAACGGAATTGAATATTAGTTTTCTCAGCTAATTTTTGTTAGTTTATTTAGTTTTTAAACCAAAAATTATAAATTTTTGACATGGATGCCTTTAGAAACATGTTAACATTCATACCTGAGAGTCCATGTTGCTAGAGTATCATCCCCTCTACTCTGATCAGCATAAAGACCCCCTGCCCATTTTTCAGACTTGTTATATGGTGTAACCCACGCATTATACTTGGTGAAAGCTCCTCGAATCTGCGGACAATCATCATTGAATAAGAGGGGACCGGTTGTCGATCCGGGGATCAGATGGTAGCCAACAAAGTTACCTATTTTAGTCCTTCTGTTAGGATTGATAACTAGTAGATCAGCTTGCTCTAAACCAAGCTTAATCTCGGCGTCAGATTCAGTTCTAGCTGTTTCACTAACAACTCTCCAAAAACTTTCTGGGAAAACTTTTATCAGTCACTCGGGTCTTTGCAGCTTGGATTTGACAAAAGAATTGGCTACTCCATCCACATCAAGATCATGACGTGCACCCATTGTGTTTTCTGCTAATAATGTACCATATACCTCCTCCTTTATTTGGTCTTATGCGTGTATACTGTTCCTCTCACTTCTAGCAAACCAGTCGATCCAACCTGCAAATGAAAAGCAATGATCCATCCACAATCAAGACCTTTAGTAAGTATATACAAAACATAAATATATAGACAACATAGTACTGATCGAAATGTTGTGATTTTAACTTAACTGTAACTTTGATAGAACCAGACTGCAAGAACTCCCAATCGTTGATATAATCATAGTTGCCGACAGTTGACACCATTCTCACTACCAAGCTTACCTCTGGCCTAACCTCCCTTACCTGCAACATCTTACCGATCATATAATCTTCTTTCTTTCAACGTACGTTCACCCCTAATAGCATTTCAACTTACCACTTTATTGGGGATTGAAACTTCAGTATGACGCCACATAATATCTCCGGCCAGCTTCTCGAAGACACAGAAGATGTTGGACATCTTGACAGGGGTACCATCCATGGAAGCAAAATAAGCATCCATGAAAACAGCATTTTGAGGGCAGTCCCTGAGGGGTTCAAGTGGGACTGCACATAAACCGTACCCATATTCACCAGCATAAAAAAATGTCCTATATTACCATTCTTCGTTAAGGTCCATGTATGGCACGAACAGCTCTGATACTTGCCCCTTGTATAATACTTGACGAAATTTTTGCTTCTTTACATCAAATATTGATGTAATGATACTACTGGACCCGCCCTTTGATCGAAACTTACGTGGAAATCCCAGTTCGCCCACCTAGATTTTCATCATACCAAATTTAAAATTATCAACCATTAATACTTCTTCTAATGCACGCATCCTAACAATCATGGTTGCTATACGTCATTCTAGTGTTTCCAAGCTATATATATTTTCATAGGTTAGTTGTAATCGAATACCATAAGTATAAGTGTTGGTAATCGAATATCATAAGTGTTCATATAAGTGGAATGTATTGTAAATTTAGTAAATATATTTCTTAATATCAATTAATTTTAAAAGACTTGATAATATTTATGATCCAACAAATGCTATCAGGGTTAAAGTTATAAGCTTAATTCCAAATATAAATAATTATTGATAAAAAAATTATTAACAAATGATGAACACAAGTAAATTAAATTATAATTGAATACTTTAAACGTTTATATAAATTGAATACTTATTCATTGATATGATAATATTAAATGCATAACTCTTCCATTATATTTTATTATATAAGTTACCTTTTATTTTTTTTGCACAATAATACTATAATATCAATATTAATATTAATTATGATAAATGATATTTAAGTTCTTTACATGTTAATTTTACATTGTAAAATCAACTTAACATTATTTTTTCTATTCATTACTAAAATCGATTTATAGCTTAAATAATATTAGTTGTATAATATTTTATATTTAATTTTAATATAATACCAATAAGTAGTGAATTTCAAAATATCCTAATAATAGTAATAATATTTTTTTAAAAAAAGATACCATGGCAAAAGAGTATTTTCAAGCAAATGATTGGAAGCAGCATATACACTGACCTAATCCGATGGCCGTCAACTACGAAGCTTCGACTGTCAGGTTGGAGCACCGTAATACCCTTCGACGGCGGTCCAAACTGTTGTTTCTGCTCCGCTTGTCTGTAATCAGTTCCATCCGCCTTAGGCATAGGAACCAATAATCTATCTTTAAATTCTCTGATAGTCATCGTATCAAGGTCAACGGTCAGAGTAACAGCCTCTACTGGTCTCATATACAAATTAACAGTACCATCTAAGTAGTAACACATAACTTTAACAGTCCTCTTGTTCCTTCTGATTTCTCCAAACCAACCAATGGTGAAGCTTCCACGTACGACCTCCTCAATCTTGAGCCCTCTCTTGTTAACCGACTCCAAAAACGGTGCGTATTGATATGGTAAGTTGTTGGCAGAAGTTTGCTCTTCAAATGTGAGTAAAGGGTAGCCAAAACCATCGTAAACTTGATCGGAAATGATCTGCCGGAGAGATAAATCTACCGTGATATTAATAATTCTTTAATTTAATTATAGGTTATATATGATCTCCAGAATAATAAATCTCTTTTGATATTAATAATTTATACATAAATTAAATTTAAATTACATGTAATTATTTAAAATTAATCATTATCCTCGGATAAGATCAAAATATAAAAAAAAAAAAAAGAAATGTCCTATTAGGAAAGAGAGAATGTAGCCTTTGGACTTTTAGTTGATTACAGTTTTTACCGTTCATAATAGAATTCACCAATTTTGTGTCTCTTTCCATAAAAATTATATTATTTATTCCAAATTTTGCAAAAAAAACAAAAAAAAATTGCCTACTTATCTTTTCAATTTTTATTTATCATTCTTTAATATTTATTATTTATTATTTTTACATTTATAAAATTTATTTTATTTATATATTTCAATTTTCAATTGAAAATCTCTAATAAATATTATTCATATTAAAATTGAAAATTCAATTTAGAATTTAATATCAATCTCGTATCAATTTTAATATATTATACCCTTGTAAAGTTAGTATATTAATTTATTATCTTCAAATCAATCTTTTTCATGAATTATGATTTTAATCTCACTTGTAATTATTTGATACATTACATATGTTTGGTGTGATATTCAATGAATCTTATATATGATATATAAATAAAATATGTTAAATCTAATATATGTCAATTAATTTTGTATTATATAATTTCAAATATTATAGTTTATCAAATATTTGGTAGATAACAATTGATTCAAATTTATTTGTATATGAAAAAAAATATTACATCAATGTTTAATATGAATAACCATGTAAGAGTAAGTCATAAAAATATTTAATAATTTTATAAATAATGTATTTACTTTATCTATTTTTTATCTATAAAATATTTAATTATATCTTATCGTTAAATATTTTCTTAACATAGTTGAATATTATTTTGATATTTAATTTTTATATTATTAAAATAATGTCTTAAATTAACTTATTGAAAAAAATAATTAAATTTTTATGCTCGGAAAGTGTATATATTTTTCTAAATCTAGATTAATGCATATTTGATTTTTTTCATAATTTTTATATTTAATTTTAGATTAAGAAAATTATGTGAAATCATAATCAATATTAATTTAATTATTAGATATGCAACGGCAAATTTTTATTTATAACAAATACAATTATTTATTCAGATCAATTATTAAGTTTTTTTTTTTAAATATATATTATATTTTTTATATAATATCCTTTTTAAAAATTATTTCAAATAATTTAATTAATGGTCTACAGTTTATTAAGACTGGATCAACATCTTCCTCTCTTGACACATGCAATATGTAACAAATTCAGGTCCAATATAAAATCCACGTAAGCAAATCAAATTTAAATAAGCTAATCTCGATTATTTATGTGATGTTATTATTCAAATTATTTGACATCATCGATATCCGTTAAGTCAACTGTCAATCCTCTAAAGTCATGACGTGAGTCTCGGACAAACGGTGGAATCGAATACGCGTTAATTTTTCTTTTATTTTGTTAAGACCCACGAATTTTATTACTGTTGGAGAAAGGTCATGTATTTAAAGATATTTATAATTTCTTCCCCTTCTAGATTTAATTTTAGCAATCATGTCCTTTTGGAAGTACGAACAAATTAGTGAAAAGAGAAACAAGGAAACAAAAGAAATGATGGGGTTATGACTACAAGGGGAAATGAAAAGGAAATCTTGGATTAAAAGGAAAAGAGAAGTTGGGAAATAATTTTATAACTTTTAATCATGATTTTGAAAATTATGACATTTAGGTACAATTTCTTTGTTTCTCTTTAACTTTTCTTGATTAATATGATTCATTCCTTGTGCACATAAAATGCAATCAATTATTCTTTTAAAATTATACTCGATTTAAGAATTAAATCATCAATTTAAATAATAATAATTTTTTGAATAATTCATATTATATAGTAACAGAAGCTTGAATTCAAATCTATTCGAAAAGTATTCATACCTCTTAACTATATTATTATTAATTAAATAATAATAATTTAATTATACTTTTTTATTTTATTATAGAAATATGTGTTAAAGTTTAATTATTAATATAAAATCATTAATATATTATAATTTTATTTATATTTTTATAAAATTTTAAAAAATATTAAATTTATATTATATTAATTAATAAAATTTATATAAAAACATGAAATAATTTCTATTAAATTAATCTTATGTATCAAAATTTTCAACTGCTAAGTTTTTCTTTTTTTGGAAACATTCTTAGGAGATATTTCAAAACAAATTTAGCAAAGAGAAAACTCGAGAACCAATTGTATTTGGACTATTTCAAGTCAATGCGCATACGTATACGAAGCTCTTTTAAAAAAAAAAAAGTAAAAAAAATCGTTGTAAACGACAAGAAAAACCTCATAATAATGAATAAAACGACAATGATGTGCGATAATAACAAGCAAATAAATTAGTAATTAATAAATAAAAGGTGGATGAAAAGGAAATTAAACGAAAATAAATAAATAACCGCCTGAATCGGATTTCCTTCCTTCGTTTTCTCTAATTCTGTTCTTTGACCAGTGACTTACTTTCGCACATTTTATTTGTTCCCTTTTGTTAGGGTTCCTTTCATCTTCTTCAACCTTCTCCTTCTTCATCAACGCTCTCCCATGGCTGCCACCACTTCGTCACCATCTTCTTCCTCTTCTTCTTCATTGTTAATATCTAACAGTCCGACAGTTCCGGCTTCATCTCCGGTTCCTGACGCCGACGACGACGATTGTTTCGGCGATGCTTGCAGTATCTGTCTCGAGCCTTTCACTACTCATGATCCTTCCACTGTACGGTTATTTATCTTTTTTTTTTCGTACTTGAAATTTAATTTCAATTACTGCTGATCACTGTTATTGTACTTGTAATTTCTCGTTTTTCGTTGAATTTTTTTTATCATTTTTATTTGCGATGTTCGCTGTTTGGCTGATCAATTAATTTTGATCTCTTCTTTTTGGTTTGCGATTTTTTTTATATTTTTAGGCTACCTGCTGCAAACATGAATATCATCTTCAGTGTATTCTTGAATGGTAATCTTAGCTTAACATCATGCATATGATTATGTATAGACTGTTTTGTTAGGCACACTAGTGTGGAAACTATTTAGTTGATATCTTCTCCGTTTTTAGGTCACAGAGAAGCAAAGAATGTCCAATCTGTTGGCAGCTACTTGCCTTGAAGGATCCTGCCTGGTATTTACCTAGAATGCTATCTTCTTGACCGCCACGGTTTTGATGGAAAAAGGATTGCCAACTGATTAGTTCTTTCTTTCTTTTTTACCTGTAGCCAAGAACTTCTTGCTACTGTTGAGACTGAGAGGCGTTTAAGGTCAAGGAACACATCTTCTGCTCCTGCTGTTACCGTTGTCCATTTTCGTCATGATTTTGATGTTGAAGAGGTTTTATCGGTTTCCTATTTATATCCGTATTGAGATTTTTGTTATCTGTTTTGTTGGCTTTGAAAAGTTAATTTTGTTGTTTACTGGATGTGACATGGTTCTCTTCAGGATTCCTACTCAGATGATTCTGATTTTGAGGAGCGCTTTGTGCGGCATTTAGCTGCTGTTAGTAGCAGAGCTCATAACATTCTCAGGAGGGACAGGCAAAGCTCTTCTGGACAGGATCCCACCCAGGTTCACATCTGTCCATCACCCACAAATGCACCTGGTCCCGAGCAACCTAGTGTGATAGACGAAGAATTCCAAAATACCAATGATGGGTCATCAGAAGGCAATACAGGAATTGCTGTCTTGGCTTCGCAAGCGCTGCCATCGGTGCAAACTGCTATCAACAGAGATATACCTTTGAAACCTAGGTATGAGTCAAGTCATCATTTCTCATTGGCAGGGAGCATCCTTGGCCTCCTAGGATCTGTTGATACATCTAGATTTCAGCTCTTATAAGTGTAGTGTCCATACATGTTTTTTCAGTCTTCTTTTGTATTCCAGCATGCCATGAATGAAGTTTTTTTAGTTTTCCGGAGTGACAGCATCCATGAATGACAGTCTCTGTCATTTTTCATATTTCTTCTAGAGGCACTTGATGCTCATCTTTTTCTTAAATCGGTTCTCTGTATTATTTGTTGAACTTTTAATATCCAGGGTTTTACTTGGAATGCCATCAAATGATACTGCTCAAACACTATCTGAGGGATTATCTTTCTCAGAGTCTATCAAGTCTAAATGGTTCGCTGCTTCATCCAGGTAGGCATACATAACTGAATTCCTCGACAACCATTTTTTTCCTTCTAATGATTCTGATTTGATTAAACAGGTACAAGGAATCCATCAACAAAAGCAAGGAATCCATCAATAAAAGCACTCGAGGTATAAAGGAGAAGCTACTTGCACGCAATTATTCAGTTAGGGAGCTCAGCAAAGGAGTTCAGCGGGAAATGAGTGCAGGAATAGCTGGTGTTGCCAGAATGATTGACCGGTTAGATCTTACTCCTAAACGAACTGGTGTCTCTAGTCAGGTTTCTGCTTGTACAGCAGGGACGTCGGACCTTTCCTTGAAGGGAAAGGGTATGCAAGAGAACATTATTGCACAGGCACTCGACAGAAATAGTAGGGAAATCACTCATCCTGCAAGTTTGGATGTACCTTCACATGTTTCAGGCAACATTCCGGGGCGAGTGGAAGTTCATCATGTACAGGTTGAGAAACATAAAGCCATCACTAATATATTACAGTATCTAATCATCCATTGCCATCTAAAATCACACGACTGTTATCATTCCAGTCATCAGTGAACTGTTTAGCATATTATGGCAGAAGAAGTTGAAATTTACTTACCATGTTTCCTTTACATTGAAGAAGTGACATTCTTAATGCAATCCTTCTATTTCAGAGACATCAATGATGCCCTAGACGTCAAACATGGTTGCTCAACTGCGTTCTTGTTCGGTTCTTCGAAGAAGTGGCGAGATGATGCAAATGTGTCGCTCTGAAGAAGCCAATTTACTTGTTGGCTGCCTCCTGCATAGCTAATTAATCACAGTAGGGATTGTCGGAGCCAACAAACGACTTTTTCTATCATTAAGCTGAACTTGTTAGAGTAAATCTAATTATCTTACATATATGCTTTTATCCATGGGGTATCGTCTCTGTTCCAATTCTTCTTTTTATGGGAGAACAGACTAGTATTGCTTTTACAAAAATCTCTATAAGTTTGCTCTTATAATGCGACTGTCTATATATTTTAGGGCCCTACCAAATAATATTGGAGCATATTTCCTGTCAATGTTTTAGAATTACAGATCCTGAATATCTTATAATTCCTTCACATATTCAATCCTTCAATATCTGGTTGGTTACAGAAAGCATTTTCTCAGGAATCCAGTCAATTTTTAATATTCAAATTAAACCGAAACTTATTTTGATTCCATACAATAGGTTTAAAGTTTCAGTAGAATTCTAAAGTTAAAATTTTGATTCATGAATTGAATTGAAACAAGCGCAAATCCTTTGTTATAATAATATGTCAAAGCCGAATGATGCTGTTATGTTATTTTATGGTTTATTTATACCCAAAACTCCAACCAAAACCATGAAGCCTAAGAACTTGAAATTTGAATGATTGGGTTAAAATTAAGATTGTTGGTTTTTATAGCATTCACATTTTGGACTTCTACTCCATGCCAAAGGATCTTCTTTTCTTCTTCCCTATACTTCCATTGTTGAATCCATTGATTCTTTCCTTCTTATATTGGATATGCATTACTAATTCTACTACAAAGGTATTTGAAAAGTATGGTCTTTCAGTACTCGTTGGTATTAATTTTGGTAATTGCACCATTATGAGTTCGAATCAAATAGGATTCTTAAAGGGTCACAATATCCTCCCAATACCCATTAATATCCATTTCAACCTAAGATGTTTTTAAGATAGTTCATTACTGAAGTTTGACAAATAACCAATTTGAGAGTGAATTATCTGTAAGCAATGAACTGAATAATTAATCAAATATAAACTAATTTAGCAGTACAAATCTTATCACCAGAAGCAACCATAGATTTCAAATACTAAGATCTCTACTGTTACTATGATCTACTAAAATATTTCACAATTCTTTCTGTACATTTTCAGCGTATACATCATAATATCCTTGCCAGGATATTTCATATGCATCATGGCCTTAATTAATTCTGACCCATCAGCTTTTTTTTCCTTATTTTTTTCGTTCCCACAAATAATCACACACGTAGGTTCATTTCTTGTTAAAATCATGAAATTTTTACCCATCTTTCGTGCATAAAGAATTGCTGCAAGGAACTTGATGAGAAGCCATTCTTGTATTGTCATGGTGCTTACTGTTATTATTACTATTGGTCTTTGAATTATGCCTTCGTTGCCAGTGTTTCCTTCTTGGTTGTGATGATAACTTTGGAATGAAAACTCCTGTTCCTTTGCTTTCTTTTCTGCAAATTTGTTCATCTGTGAATACAATTGATGCTGTTGGGTTCTTCTCTCTTGAAAAATCCTGCAAGAAAATTCAGTAATTTCCACTTCAGTTTACACCTTCCGTCTTCCAGCCAACACCTCAAGTCATCATAAGAAAGAAAGAAAGAAAAACGAAAACATAGAAGGAGAAGGTCAAGAACAATAACCTGGAAAGAAACATAAGGATAATTTGCAACTGGGTCTTCATCTTCATCCATGATTAGAAGAGATATCTGCTTGCTTAGGTCTGCAAAGAATAAATCATCTTCATACTCCATGGCAAAGCAGAACAGAAGTTTCTTTTTTTTTTCTTCCTTTCTTTGCTTCTTTTCTTCTTTGTTTGGTAGGCTACTGAAAGTAGAAAGTCGAAGCAGCAGAGATCATGCAGCAAAAAAAAAAGTAATCTAAATCACTGGAATCAGTCTGTTTTTCTCCATAGAAACGGTGATGCATGAGATATAAATAGTAAATGAAAATACTGCGAGGGGCGGCTTTGTGGCCCTATGATATTACGCCCCCACGTTAAGTGGGCATTGTTGACGAGAAGAGACCATCTTTAACACGGATTCCACGTCTAACATTACGCTAAAAGTTGGGAATTCCATATTAATATATTAAATTTATTTATATAGTATAGAAATTAATTATGATAAATAAATCATATCATATTATTATTATTAAATTTAAATGATTCAAATCATATTTGAATTGATGCTGAATTTATTATATTTATAAATTAATATAATTTAAAGATGTAATTTTATCGATTTATCAATAGAATATAAATAAGTAAATTTCATAGTTTAAAAGCGAAAAGAGGAAAGAGGCGAGTGCATGTGGGATGTGGGAGTTGAACCAGTTGCACAATCTGGTTATAGTCCCCACAAAAATCATCAAGTTGTGTGTTCGTGATATCATCCAACTGGGGAAGCAATACATTACCAAAGCCACGCAACATCCTCTGGTTCTCGAGATTGCGTTACTTTTACAGAATCGTTATTCATGATATTTCGATTATTAAAATTAAACGTATGTTTATATAAATAATTTTAACTAATCATTATCATTATTTTTTACGATATTGAATATAATAATAATACTAATAATTAATTATTTTATTAGTAGTTAGTTGTTTATTAAAGTTCAAGAAAAAGAGTAAAAGAAACAAATAGTGATGGATGATGGATGAATTGCTTTTCAGATTGGGTTGGGATTTGCCATTAATAAGGGTATGTTGCCCGGTCGAAAATAACTCTAGAGAAATTGTAGGACTAGTGGCCAAGGACATGTTCAAAACTGTCCTACAATGATAAATATCTGTTCATATTTAGTTTATATTTTTACATATTTATGGTTCGATAAATATAACATAATTTAACGGAAAAAAAGATCATTAAAATTTTCAAAAAAATTAAAATTAATTAAAATTATAATTATTAACTTAATTTATATATAAAAACATGAAACTGATTATTTCCAAGGAAACATAAGCTGTTCTTGGCAAGTTGATGGAAGAGTGTGTAAGCTTGATGGACTTCACCATTATTGGAGAGCAAAGCGCCAAAACCACTCAAATTGATTTGGTCCACACGGTTTATTGGCTGACAGAAGGACCAACATGATTTAATACGGATATCAGGCCACTTGATTGATCTTCATGAGATACATACATACAAACATACATATAAATATACATATACAGTGCAACATCAACATTAATATCCGAAACAGGAGGAGAGAGTTTCGATTGACAAATGTTTGATTGTTTCTTCTTTCGTCAACAGGCTAAAGATTACATGCAGTCTGAACTTCACCCTTTTTGGAGAAGTAGAGATTCTCTGGATTAAGTTATCTGGTTTTTGGTGTTTTCAAGTGAAATTTATGAATTATAGAACTGATTGGACCCATAAACATACGTTATTGATTTGATTGGAAGAGTGAAGAAAAATTGATGTTTCCAAAAATGGCACCTAACTTTTCTTTTGCAAGTATGTGGAAGTTACAGGGAAGAGGAAAGCCAACAAGAACAAGCATAGCTTGTCAGTGGCTTGCTGCTGAAGCCTGTCCTTCAGGTACTTGGAGGAGATGTATTTCTGCGTTTGTTTTATCATTGATTGGATGAGGATGACATCCAAACCAACCACATTATTTCAGGATAATCATTACAATTCTCTATTCCAAGTCCAGACTAAATAGGATTACAACCTGAAAGCTTCTTAATCAGACAGTTCTATATGCAGACCTCAAAAGTTGTTTCTGTAAGTGATTCAACTGTACAGATATCAAATGACTAAGGCCATAACCTAAATGACAATGATTAAATAGAAAAATTAGATATCATGGCCCTTCAAATAAGTGTTTCAAGGAAAGAATTTACATCAACTGCAACCATGGTTCATTTTTCATGGTCATCTTCAGGTGTATCTATCTTGATCATTAGAGGCTGGTTCAGATCAACAGAAGGATCGGCCGCGACTGGTAATTGAGGTGAAGACAGGATGCTGTCCATATCTTCGTTCTCCGCCAAAGCTTTGTCCAATGCGGATTTCGCAACTTTGGTGACAAAATACATTAGAACCACTGCACGAATGTGAAACGAGGAAGATTGAGCATCATAAATTCTCGGAAGTTGCAAATAGAAAACTGGTTAGAAAATGTTAAGCTGAATTCTTTGGTTTGACTTCAGGTAAAGACATTGCGAGCGCAACGTCTGATACGATTCATATTATTCGACTTGCCTCGATACAGTCAAGCAAAAACATTTGCATAGACTAATAACTTACCAGATATGACAAAGCCTAATACAATACACACCTGCATCAAAGAGTCAAAATGCATCAGAAATTCAATATGCAGCAACAGCAAAGCTCATTTCAGAGATACATGAGAAAACAGATAAAGGGTCAAAAGAGAAACATAAATGTTTCATACCCAACGAGTCGTTGAAAATTTGCTCCATCCATGGGTCACGTCTGAAAGATCTTTCAGAGTCGTGCCCACGTATACGAGCGCAAGAGTTATCGGCTGCAAGAAGACAGAAGTTTGATAGAGTGAGATATAACCAACTAATCTCAGACTGGTTTCCCATGCAAATTTACTGAGCTGAACAGCAAATCAAACATATTCCATTAACTCAAAAGAAACTATAATTCCCGTGTATGATAGATTTACGAGAATCCTTTAGACAACAACCATGAGCTTTTCTATATATCAAAAACCACAAACCCGTAAATTGAAATAGATCTGTGAACATCAATATCTTGATTTGTTAGTACTCGAGTTTCAACGTTAACTTGAGAAATTACAGAGTTCACACAGACTACACGGAGTCACATCTAGAGACTTGTATTGATGAGATAGAAAAGTAGAAATTTGGTTAATTATCATTTTCCTCAAATCTCCATCCAATCAAGTGCAACAAACAACGATTCTAATGCTTTTTCAGACGACCAAACTATGTTCAGCATGAGCAATCTTTTGAATCTATACAAGTCGAAAAGAACCGAATTGAGATGGTGTAATGCAATCAATATAGAAATATTCCACACCCCATGACAAGATATCATTAAATATGATAAATAACGGAAGAGTGAAAATGAGAATACCATCATTCCAAGCCAGGAAGCCAGCATGTATTCCCCTAATGGAACAGGAGTTACAGACAACAGATAATTCAACATGTTAAATGGAAGCAATGGAACAAGTCGAAGCAACAGTACAATCTGCAAAATTAAAACAAAAACATTCAGAGATTTCACCCGGAAAGAAAATCTATAATACAGTACAATAAACTTATCACAACGAATACCTGAATTCAACAATGGACAAGAAAAAGCTAATAAAGCTGATAACACAAATTGAGTTTCCAAAGATTAAATGTAAAACAAACAAACCTTGAAGCCAGATTTCCGAATTGCAATTGCAACCGATCTGAACTGCGGATAATCCTTCAACCTGGAAATCACAAAAGACCGACCAATCTGGACCAAAATACTATAATAAGATACATATGAGACAAACAAGCTATACTCATAGTAGAAACTACACATTTGTACTAGCCGATATAGAATACCAAAAGAGATGAAACTTGGAAAAAAAATTGCACATCCTTTCTTTTATCTTTTCCAAGTTTCTTATGTTATATAACAAGGAACACTATCTACAAGAGAGATTGTGAAGAATACTGAATAATAGAATGATTTCTTTTTTCCCTTTCTAGCATACAAATTATGCTCTTCATGACAGCTGAATATGAGAGTTATGTGTCACAGGACTCTTAAGAAATTTACCGTTCTTCCGAGAAGAAAAGCAGCTCCAGCACCAATAGTGGCACCAATTGAATCAGCAACAAATCCCACAGGCAAACCAAAGAGATATCCACCACCAAGCTGAAAGATATTATTTGATTTAGTACTTTCTACTATTTATGCAACATTTTCTAGCACAAGTACAGATTTTCATCGCTACCAAGAGGCATGATGTGAATAAAACTTGAGCCATATACACACAAAGAAACGAACTAGATGATAAGAACACAAGCATAGAAGAAAGGACAGCTAGGTTCGCAAAGATATTATAATTACTATTGAAGGCTTACAGTAAGCACAGATGCTGGAACTGCCAACACTGTTAGAGGAATGTATGCAATGGCCCTGCAGATCACAGAAGGACAATACAGATGAGTCAAGCAGCTCGCAAGATAGATTAGGCTATGATGAAATGCCACCAATCATGGTACGATGTTTCTATGACCAAAAATATACGGGAAAATGGAAGATTTGAAATTTGATCTGTGCCATGGTTACCAAATTCTAATGAAACAAAAAATCACATTACTGATTATTCTACGGAAAGGAAAAAAGAGGAAAACGATTTGATGCCAAGTAAGTTGGTAAAATGCAGTAAGAACTGGAAGATAAAATTGACTTACAGGACAAGGGGGCCCCAAGGTCCAAGATCTTCGTCTACCCATGCTAAGAAATCCTTCAAAATCTGCACAGAAACTTTAACGTAAGCTAAAAGACAAACGAAATTCGCAATGTTGCCGGAACTTTCAGGCACATAATCAAAGAGGTAATGAAAAAGGAACTTCTTGTAATCGAAAACTAAAGAAGTAAACCACCGAAATGAAAACGTTAAATCCAACCACATTGCAAGCAGTCTTCATAAACATCAACAATGGTCATAATGAATGAGAAATCACAAGATAATATAAAACAAGAAGGAAACAGAAATTTCACGTTCATAGAGCATTTTCAATCTATAACTTAAACATAGAGAAAGCATGAAGAGATTTTAGTTTAATCATCCGGCTTCACAATAATTAACTTGCAGCATTATAAACAGCTAAAATATTGAAATGCAAGTGAATTGAAAATTGATCATATAGCTATAAAAAACCAATTAAAAACACAAGCTTTGCCATAATTTAAACCATTAAATAGATAATGCATATAAAAGGTAGGAAACCAAAAAACAATCAAAACATGCCAAGCAAATACTGATCAAAACATTCGGGAAAAATCACCCAGACAAGAAAATGAAAGAAGGATGAAGAATTGAATGAAACCCAGATGAAAAGAAGAGACCTTTTCAACAGGTAGAGTAAAACAAGCAAAAATAACAGCAGCGACGAGGATAACAAGAAGAGTAATTCTGAGAGCAGAGGCCCAGGTCAAGGAAGCCATTGATGAATATAATCTCCGGCGCCAAGGCCTACTGCTACACTCTTCGTCGTCGTTCTCGTAACCAGATATCGGTTGCTTTGACGATAAACGCGGCCTTAATCCTTCAAGATTTGCCAGATTTTCTCCAGGAAAAGTTGATCCAATAAATAAAAGTTTTGATTTTTATACTATTGGACCCATGAAGAATAGTTGATCAAAACATATGAAATTAAAATAATAATAATAATAATAATAACAACAACAATATTGTTAAAAAAATTTGAAATCAAAATGCCAAATGGGTGATTGGGATTTGTAGTGAATTTAGGGTTAGGTTAATAATGTACTTGAAATGGATGAGTAGAAAGGAAGGTGTTGGATTGGAATCTGATAAAGCTTTCTCTGCTTCTTCCTTTTTTTGGATTTAATTTTTCTTTTTTTTTTTCTGGTTTATAAATTTATTTATTTATTAATCTCTTCCTAATTTTTGAATTTTGTTCTATAATTATAGCTTGGACCGAAATGATCAAATTGAAAAATAAAATAATAGATTGATGAATTTTGATAAAAAAAAATTGATATTCCATTAATTAAAGTGATTTTTAATCAATGATCTAATCAGTATTTATAAAAATAAAAAAGTAATAAAATAAATAAAAGATATAATACTTAATATTGATATAATACATTTAATCATTTTTACTAATTTCACTAAATTTATAAAATTATATAATTTTTAATTTAATACTTTTTTTAAATGCATAACATGATTGATTTTAATTGTTATTGCTTCCTTTCACATCCCACGTGATAAAATATTATTGGATAATGAAATATTATATTTTTTAATTTTTTGAATTTATTAAATTATTTTTTATTATAAGTTAACGTATCATTTGATAATTCTTAATTTTATATTCATACACGTATTTTATTATATACTGAAACTTATGTTGAAAATAAAGAAAAGATAAAAGGAATAGTTACAAATTTTAGATATTTTATGCAATTCAAATTCAGAATATTTGATCAATTTTAATGATCGATTATTCTTATAGAATTACTTTTCATCATAATTTAATGATAGAAAGACCTACTCTTTCATCCTCGATCCATGGATGCAAAGATGTCATGGGGTGATCTCATAGAAAATAACTTTATAAGATTGTATAAATGTATATTGAGATTTAAGTTAGTTTGTGAATAGATTAAGGATTGCAGATTGTTGCTGCCTACATCTATGATCACAAACCGGCTAACAGCGACTGCTTTAACAGAACCTATATTTACAACCGATCATGATTTACAGAATTAATGAAGTATGGGTTCTCTATAAGCATGTGGTTGATCGATTGGGAAATGGAGGATTATGATAACTCTCGTTCTTACTGTTTGAAGGATGAGAATAAGCTTTTCAACAGTTAGAATCGGTAAAAGAATATACCGAAACAAAGACGGGCTGTCAAGAATACAGAGGAGATAAGATGAGTGATCGATTATATTTAGTTTAGATCATATATGTATCGACAACTCTCTTAGAGCTGTTGCTCGCTTGGATACCAATTTAATTATTGAGGAGCTCATTATCACCAAACATAGTTATTGTATAAATAGTCATTTGTTCATTTCTACAAGTTTTAACAATTTGTTGACAGTTTTTAACATGTACCCAAAAGAGGGAAGGGGGGGAAGGGAATCTAACAAGGCAATGCCTGTGATGTGTAATGACCCTTTTGGCTAAAATGAAGTATTGGATGGTGCTATCTACCAATTCCAACTATTATAATGCTAAATGCTAAGCAGACCTTCATTTTCACATATCATGACAACTAGTTCAGCATTTGCCAGGAAACTCTACCATAAATAGTGTGAAATATCTTCCAGTCCTGCCAATAGCTAATGAAATTAACAAGTCATGTTACTATTTATCGTAATGCAACTTGCAAGTTTCGAAAGTGTTGTAAGAAAACATGTAAACTGATGTTTCTCTAAACAGTTTTAGAAAAAAAATTTTAAAAATCAAACAACTCACTCAAAATAGTTCAAATAGATCTCTTTTTTTTTACCTCATATAGTACCATTAAACATATCATATCTCTGGTGGCTGTAACATTAATTTGGAGGGCAATCAAAAGTGAAGAAGAAGATATAAGCCATAAATTGTGAAGAAAAGAAAGTACAACTTTGTTCAATAAATTAATTGCAACAGCAATGTTAACTTCCCTGGACAAAAAAACAGCAGTTACAAATATTTGGCGAAACACAGATAGCTTCTAACAAATGGAAAATTATAAACACACACTTATACTGAGAAACAACAAAAGCAGGAAATGATAACAATAGAAAGATGCCAAAAAAATCAATGGTAATGAAAAAAAGAATGCAAGAATAAGGAAACGGCACCACATTATGTCCACGGATCATCCCAGCCTTTAGGTCCTTCTCTCTTAACGAAATCAATTATTGCCTGGACAGCTTCACGGACCCTGTTAGAGAGAGAGTGGTTCCCGTGTTCAATTTCAACTTTCTCTGCACCACCCATTGCTCTGCATAATCTGCAAGATGGGCAGTATACAAACATAATTCAATCATTTATGTTATAAACCAAGGCTTAAATGCCAATTTGCAGCCTAAGCATGGTATTGATGATCAATTTATTCATTTTTCAAATTTTTAGTCAATTCAACCTACAACTTGTCCAATTTGATCAATTTACCAGTTTTTAAAAATTCTTGGCCTATCAGGATTTTTCAATCTAAGACAGATTTCATGGGTGAATTTCATTTTTTTTTAAATTGTATGGCAAGATGTTCAAGAGGCAAAATTTTAAAAATAGGTAAATTGGCTGCAGATGTCAAGTTCAAGGGAAAGATTGACATTAAGTTTGCTAACCACACACATGAAATGATTTCATTATTTTTCTCATGTTGTACATGAACATGCATCAAAAAACCCAGTAGTTATCGGCAAGCGGTCAGCATTAGACTCTGCAGTGTAATAAGCAATTTAACACGGTAAAAAGGCCCAAAAAAAAAAAAAGTTAACAAGAACTTCATCTATCACCTTTCGACCAATGCTTTCTTGTCAACATAGTCAGGGACATATTCATCAGCCATGGAAAATATAACCTGTAAAAAGACGGGAATTTACAGCTATTAACAAGTAGCAAGCAGGAAACAGAATCCTTGAACAATCTGGTATTCAAGAAATATAGCGACATGCTTGTTACTTAAAACCGAACTATTTAAGCTTTACACATTGTTTACAAGTTTCCTAGCAATATCATTGTGAAATTTTTATATTAGCATCTTTGCTTCCAAAATAAACACCCTTGCTGTGATTGTGGATAATACTATCATGTTACTAGCATCTACTTCCTAAGCCTAAGCTTTAAATGCTATTCATGGAATCCCCCTTCCACCAGGATGCATGTTTGCATCAAACAATGACAATAAAAAACGAGTATCATCATAAAACACATCTGTATTATGTACCTGGCAAGGAG
Organism: Dalechampia spathulata; assembly: GCA_948192965.1. Classification (NCBI taxonomy): domain Eukaryota; kingdom Viridiplantae; phylum Streptophyta; class Magnoliopsida; order Malpighiales; family Euphorbiaceae; genus Dalechampia; species Dalechampia spathulata. Next base: position 64,916 of record CANYBF010735403.1, read on the forward strand.
TGTTGCACATGTGCCCAAGTCTTGTTTTCAGCTGGTCATCACTAAGATCAGAACTGAACAAGTCGTCATCCCCCATATAAGCACAAAGGGAGTAATACCTGAGAAAATAAGCTAGTATATAAGGAAAAAAAAGGCCCAAAATTTATTAACACGCCACTTTTTGATACATTCAAGTTCAACTAAAAGGAAACCAAAGACATGTATCTCATGTTTAGAAGAATGTTTGGACATACAAAAACTAAAAGTAGTTTGAATCAACCAATATCATAAAATTGGAAATTCATATGATTCAAAGTGTGCTATCTGGTATCATGTGTAAGCATCTTAAGCATAACTATGAATCCAAGCAATGGACAGAACCACATTTTCCTATTTTACCAGTATAAGTTTTCATCATTATTAAGTTCTGTAGAAACTTCATTGGTCAAAGAGATTGTTGGATCAAACTCATAACAGTGATTTTAAAATGAGATTATTATACATATTGCACAAAACCAATTAACTTATGCTAAGTACCAATCCACTCTACTTATATACCACTTAAACTTCTCACATTTTTTTCATGTGGAATTATCCACCAATACTTCCCCTCAAGTGCAATTGGTTTGAATTAGTTGTAACTTGCTAAACATGAACCTTCACCTGAAGGCCCATCATATACCTAGCCTTATCTCAAAGGTCCTAGGTTCATAAACAAGTCTAAACTCCATCCTAACCCAATTTCAGATCTTCAAACATAAACTCAAGATTATCCAATCGTTTTACCATCCTTTATGAACTAAAGAGAGAGTTGAACCAAACTGAAAACAATGAGGTCGGTACCTATCTTCCAGAAAATCATTTGGTTTGTGCTAAATACCAATCTAATTCACTTATATATTGCTTAAATTTCTCAAACATTTTCATGCGGGAAATTTCAACAAGTTTCAAACCATGTCTTGTATAACATCAGAGTTCTGAATGATTTTTTTTGAATAGATGATCTTGAAATATATTTGCCTAACAAAAAAATCGAGCACCCAACAAATTAATAAATTTCCCGAATTATAATTGCAAGAGAGGTCCTAATTGTTAATTCTCAGAGAACCAGAACATGGATAGGGAATCCAGTGGACCAAAAAAAATCACTTAAGATGACACCTCTAAACTGTTTATGATATCTTGAAGAGTTGCCCACCTATTAGCAGTGATTGGGGAAGATGGATCTGCTTCCCTAGGCATTAATTCTGATCCTCGACCTTCTGCTGTCATAGCTGAAGCCAAGTCAATCATAGCAGCTGTTTTAGGAAGAGTTGCATTGTACTCCCGATCACTAACTGGAGCCTGAACATTCCAATTAAAACTATGAGGAAAGCTGCAAGGAAATGCTACAGCGTCTAGGCATATGCAAGAAATAAAGTGCGGCCAAGGAAAAATGCTTCTTAACTAAGAAACATCACCAAGCGCATCATTTACATCTAATGATAGCAAACTCTTCATTTTCTAAGAAATAGTACATCTATCCAATGATCTCTACTTCTACTTCTAAGTAAGCATCATAGTGGTACCATTGACTCAAATTGAGGCATGAATTCACAAACAACAAGGAAAACAATACATCCTTCTGGTATTATCAAAAAAACAAGTGCCTAACTTAAAGTTATGCAATGGATGAATTACTGATTAACTGTAAACCACGAGTACAGACGAGCACACGGATCCTACAATCAAATTAGGTCAAGGGAAATAGGCCTTGATTTCATATTTGACAAAAGTCATTCCTTCATAAAGAAACCCTTATATATTTCAACCAAAGACACGACAGGTAGCAGTTTGTTGTATGAAAGATTTACTAATTCTAAATTCTGCACAGGAAATAGGATAACAAGTACATGGGAAAAAAATTAATGAATAACCTGCAAAATGGCAGCACGAACTGCTCGGGAGCATGCAGCATTGGTACGCATATAATGCACAATATCCTAGATTAAAGTGGAAACAGCAGAAGATTAAATTCAGTTCCAAAAAAAAAAAAAAACTGTTAAGAAAAAAAAAGAGAAAAGAACAGTACAAAATTAAACTTTATACATTATACAAATACAAAGTCCCTACCTGACAACCAGTACTGTGCCCAAGTAGGACCACGCCCTCAGAATTTTCTTTGTTGATCAAATAACTTACAAGCTGATCAATCTCCGTGGCATCCTTCATGAAAGAGCAAGATCATTTCCTTTAAAGGTCTGAGCAACAAGGTATATGATTGATAACCATAGCAACAGGGTTTTAGAACAACATTTTAGATACCAAAAACATATGGAAATGCATGAATTTCTCACAACAAAACTAAATTAATAAATTTCCTTTTGTGCTGAGCCTGCGGGAAATTGGATTTTTATGCTTTGAAACTGGGCACAAAGTGACAATTTTGTAGTATACCTACAATTCATGCATATCCAATCATCATAAAATGCAGCTACTTCACTGTGTATAATCACAAGACTTTGTTGTTTTTTCTTAAAATAAGTAACATTTAAAGCTGTTGTCAAGAAAATAATATCACAAAAGGAAGAAAGGGAAAAAAGACTATCATAATATCCGTAAAAAGTTAGGTCTACAGTGAACATATTATTCAAACAAAAGAAGAAAGGAAGAAGATGCATGGCACTCAGATATTAAGATAAACAGCCTAGCAAATGAAAAATGACAAAACTATCATAACGAATGAATCATATCCTCAAAAACTTCTTCAGACATAAGTTTCTGAAAATCTCAGGGTATTATGGAGTCTAATTTTTTGTACAAGCGTAAGTATCAGCACATACTATTTTAATGTCGATCATAGAGGTTCAAACATCTGCATGGGTGCTTCTTGCCACATTATCTCGTTTTCACTTGAAGTAATAAGGCATTAAGTTGTGAGATCCATTGAAGCATACAAGTTTTAACAGAAAAGCTATGCAAGCGATTTCTGTGGGTAGGTTCAGTTGTATTCATAATGCCATACCCCATGATGGACAAAAACCAATTGCTACTTGGTTTCTAAACATGCTTTAACTAAAACCAAAAATAACACCAACTAATTAAGCTTAATTTATGCATGATATTATGGCTGAGAAGTATTATCATTAACAATATCATTCCTTCATAAGTGGCTAAGATCTCTTCATTTCCAATAAGCAACGCAAAATCAATTTAAAATCTGCACCCTCTACTCTCTCACACACAAACACAAAAAAAAAAAAAAAGAGTAAGCTTCAAGAGTGATTCAGGAACACAAAAAACAGTCATAAAACAAGCATCCAACAATTATATTTAAAAAAAAAAAAAAAGAAGACGACATGAAAAGAAGGTTTACTTGTTGCAAGCTGGAAGTTCCATATCCACTATATGATGATGACATAAGAAACTGAACAAGTGACCATTTCTCCTTATCTAAAGCAATTGCAAGAGGTTCTAGGTATCTGAAAAAAAAATTCACATAGAAATTGAGAAAAAAAGGGAGTGTTTGATAATTAGACTTATTGCTTAATTTAATAATTCAGCACTAACTAAATTTAAGCTAGATTTGATAACATACTTTAGATCAACTTAATGTATTCTATTAAGTTAAACGACACTTCTTTAAAAAAGTTGATTTATTTTTTACTTAACATGCTAAATTATTAAATTTCAAAACTTTGTATAAAAGAACTCTTCAATATCATCAAGGAAACATAATAACTAATATTTAAAATTAAATTAAATAAATAAATTTCATGAACCTTTTAACAATTAAACTTAATTTATCAAATAGCTTACACATTCCACAGTTAAAATGTCAATTCTTGTATTATTCAGCACTGAAATTTCAATGCTTAATTTTGTGGCAACTAATTTTTATTTTTACCAAACACCAACTCCTACTGCTAGTCCTAAAAACAAACAGAAATTAAACATATAAAAATCACTGCACATACTCAGTAGCTATAAAACCATCAGTTAATCCACCAATAAAAACCACTTGCTGTTTATGTTCACCTGTTTTAAACGCAACCTGCAACATTTACTCAATCAATTACAAATCAAGCTTTAACATAGAAATTAGCACCAAAAATCAACATAATTTAAAATTTACCTGAATAGCTTTTGGTCCGTATTTGAAGAGAACACCACGGAACTGGTTTTTGCCCTTGATAGGACCGGAGTTATCAGAATCGGTTGAATTGTAAGACATTTTGAGACTGCTAGATCGGTCAGACCTGCCGCGAACAATGCCGGAGAACCATGAAGTAGGCGATGAGGAAGAAGCAGCAGCGGAAGGAGAGGTAGACGAAGCGGAAGCTGCGGAAGGAGGAGAAGAGAGATTCATTTATGAAATTACTATATATTTTCCTTTTTTCGAAGGAATCGAAGAAAGAAAAGCAAATTCTGTATTTATTTGCTATTTAAGATTTTGTATAAATTACTGTAACCGTCCTTATACTTTTTATTGGTTCGCAATTTGGTCCCTGAGCACAAAAATCCTTACAAATGATTCCTCTGATTTGGGCTTGAAATGGGATAGTTGTTTATATTGCTCGCAAGGCAGAGGAAAAATCAGCCCATAATTACAAAAATCATGGATTCAACAGAGTTACATTCATCTACGAGTATAATAGATTTAAAGTTAATCTGATCTAAAATAATAATTATATTAAAAACTTAGAATTGAATTTGACGTAAATTTAATATAGATAACTCGATATGATATAATGTATTTGATACAATTAATTTGTGTATTATGTTGATTAATTTGATATTTTTAACATGAAATTATTCGTATAATATGAAATAACTTAAATAACATAAAAATAATATGATTATATAAATATAAAAATAAGATTAAAATGGTGTAATTTTAAAGAAAATCAATAAATCAAATTCAATGTAATACGACTCGACATAATCTATTTTAATAATTGTATATTAAATGAATTAGCATATCAACCTACGATACAATCTAATTTTTATTATATCAATAATAATAAGTTGATACGAATCTAATTATAATAAATCTAAATCCATTTTTTCATATTGATGGGTTGTATGAAAAATTATCATTAAATTAATGTATTTATGACCATAGCTTAATAAAACACAATAATAATAATGTCTTATAAAATATAGTTATTATTATTTATTATAGTTATAACGATTCGATGATTATTATTTTTATAATTTAGTATACAATTTTTTAAATATATTTTTTTGATAAAATAATTTTTAAATTATTATTTATCCCATCATTATTTAGTATACAATTAAAAATTATTTCACTTTAATTTTGTTATATTTTCATATTTTTAAAAATATGAAAAATTGGATATAATTATAATAAAATTTTATATAAAGTTATACTTGAATTTTGAATTAAAATATTAATACATAAAATAAAAAAA
>CANYBF010735425.1:0-11167 GCA_948192965.1 Dalechampia spathulata
GGGCTCCGCCCCCACACCCCCAACCAACTACTCTCGTATCTCCCCCTGATGGGCAGATGTCGTCGCTCCGCTCCGTTCGCTCGATGCGCTCACGCTCCACTCGCTCACTCCGCTACGCTCCGACATCTGCCCCTTATACCAATATAAGGGTATTCCTAACATCATGCATACTCAATCACATACACAAGCCGTCCCTCATCCAACCGAGAAGACATGCTTCCCAAGAAGGCGACGACACACAATCAAGCATATAAACGCATACACGCCTTATACATGCATATGCATACTCAAAGCAACAATGCATACATGCATTTGAATACATCACATACACACTCATTGCCACATTAATACATATACACACATTCACATACATCCCTAGGTACATCTATACGTATAACTCCTAGGGTCTCTAACGTGGGTGTAACATAATAAATATTAGTTATCATTAAATAATATTTTATTATTATCATTATTTATAAATTTATTTATCTATAAATAATTATATATTTTAAGAAATTTCTATAATGATTATTCATATTATCTCAATATCAACCTTTTTTGTATTCTTCAAATAACTTATTTATATACTTAATAAAATTTTGAAATTTTATAAAAAATATTTTAACTTATTCTTTTATGAATAAATAATTTTGTTAATTTTCATAAAACTTATAGTCATATTATTTAATTTGATAAATTAAAAATTCAAAAATATTAATTCTTTATTAAAAATTAAATAAATAGTTTAAACATTTTATGTTAAAATAATATAATTGAATTATTATGTTAAAAAATTAATAAGTTTAAAATTAATATCTAATATATATTATTTTTAAAGAAATATTTACTTATCTAATATATATTTATTTTTTAAAATGTATTATTGAACTTGTTTTTGAGCCTCCTTTCAAGCTAGTGTTTGAGCATGATTGCGAGCTTATTTTTAAGCTCGACTTCGATCCTATTTTCAAGCTAAAATTTGAGCTTATTTTCAAACTTGATTACAAGCCTAAATGCAAGCTTAGATTTAAATCATTTTTGAACTTTATTCGAATATGGAAATAAGTTGAGCTTGAGTTGAGCTTGAAATCGAGCCAAAAATTGAGTCAAGCTTGAGCCAAAAATCGATCCAAGCTTGAGCTAAAAATTGATTCAAGCTTGAGCCAAAAATCGAGCCAAACTTGAGCCAAAAATCAAGTCGATCTTTAAGTCGAGCTTGAGTTGAGCTGAAGCTTTAATATTTTAAAAATTTTGAGCTCGACCCAAGCTCAAGCCTAACTAAAATCTCAAGGGTTGAGCTTGAACAATTAAATACTTGATCAGTTCAGCTTATTTACATCCTTATACGCTTCTACAAGAATACAAAGCATAGTAGTAGTCAGATATCATTTATAGGAATTAAAGTGTGTTCGTTATTAGAAGTCAAATTTATCAATTATCTATAACAATAATTCTTTTATGATGCTTGAAATTGGCAAATAATAAAACAAAGGCAAAACAAGTCAAAGATCAAATACTACTAAAAATAGGTAGCAAGTAATTAAAATAATATTCTAATATAATTATAATAAAATTGAATTGAGATAATCTAAGTTGAGATTTTCATTAATCAAAATTAGTTAAGATTAATATAATAAATCTCATAAGCATAAATCAATTAAAATCACTTCCTCTCATATAATAATTATAACTATTTAAGATTGATTTAAACACATTTCAATGATATTTAAATCATAAACTTAAATCATTCAATGCTCAATTGATTAATTTCTATTATTAACAAATTAATCAACGGTCCCTTTATCTTTTTAAATAAATAAAAAACTTTTTCCAAAGTCATTAATCAATTATAAATTAAATATTAATAAACAAGTTGACCAACATCCATTGGTAACATTCAACATTAAGATCAAGATAATAAGGGATACAAAAAGAACTAAATTAATCAAAACAACATTAAATTCAAATCTAAATCACAAACAACAATCACCTCAACCCCGATTAAACTACTCATAAATCATAAGTTTTAGAACAACCAAAAAAATATAAAATGAAAGAATTTTACAATGATTGAAGATAAAACTAAGAAATTAAATCTTTAGCTACTTCTTTGAGTTGAGATTATTGTTTACTTCTTCCAATCTTCAAATCCAAATGCTCCAATGCATAACTCACTAATAAAAATATAAGCAACAAAAGATCTATGTATAATCTAGTTTAATTAAGAATATAGTGATTGATTTCATGCAAAAACAAAGTATAAAAAGTGGGATTTTAATTTAAATATAAATATAATTTCAAAACCTATAATTTTTTTCTAAAAAAAAAAAGTGTTTGTCAATCCAAGAGCCCCTTTTTAAAATGAGATACATATACATATGCATATATCCCTCATCAAAATGAATCCCACCCATCTAAAAACATGATCCAATGGTGCAAAAATTACCTTAAAATGGAGAATATGACATACAGGTAAATCACATTTGACTAGAGTATACTCCATACTCGAGTAAAAGGTTGGAAACTAAATTTACTAAGGTAGAGACATACTCAACTTGAGTAGGGACAATACTCTAGTCAAGTGGGCATTTTATGGATAAATTTAGACGGTAACAAGTTACTCAAGTTGGGTGGATTTATACTCAACTCTGAGTATATCAAAAATCAATGTAGAATAATGAAAATTTATTTGGAAAAAGAGTTTAATTAAACATGCAAAACTTAAATGATAACAATGAAGAAGTTTTATGTTTAAAAATTACTTTGAGTAGAGTTTAGTTAATTTTGATGGTTTAAATATGTTGTAATTATGTATAATTTTATTAGTGTTAAAGTGATAAGAATGATATAATATAATAAGAATCAATTTATCTATCTTATGTTAAGAAATTAATATTACTTGCCAAATTTGGTAATAAAAATTAGAAAATAGAATAAGATTATAAATGTCACTTTTGAAAGGGATTGAGAGCAGCTATTCTCACATGCCTTTCTCAATACCACGTCTAAATTCATTCATTTATTTATTTTTTATATCCAATAAAAACACATTTATGACAGTTAGACTCCAACTGAAATATTCGTTATGTTCTTTTGGACATTTCATTGCTTTTACTCCCTTCAATTGATTATTTGAGTTAGCAATATATTTATACATAAAAATAAACATCATTGTATATTTATTTATTCAAAATAATTAATGATTGTTCTCTAAAATTCCATGAAATTTTAAACATTCATTATTAATAGATGTTTTAAGAATTCCAAACAAGTATTTTTTTCTCTAACTATAAGTTTTTAATATTTTTTTTGGCTTTAAAAAACTGCATACAAGCCGGCTCATTTTTTTGAATCTCGAAATTACCCTTCACTCTCATGCGCTTCTCCAGCATTCTCAACGTCCGAAACGAAGGGACAAAACAGTAACTTAGGTTCTGCAAACTTCCATTGCCGATCAAAAGTCAGGGCGCCTCGTTCTTCCATGGCTCTATTGTACGAACCGTCGATTTCGAGCTCAATAAGAGTTCTGATTTCGGAATTCGGATGTTTTGTATCACTTGATCTTTACTTTTCGCCCAACTATTTTAGCATTATTCTAGCTATCTAAGGTAATATTGAATCGCTTTTTTTTTTTTTAATTTTTAATTTTTGATTTCAGTTTTGTTTTAAGGTTTGGTTTTGTTTATATGTTGGTTTTCTTGACATGAATTCTGCTTCATTTCATAGGTTTTATGTTGAATCAGGTTTTTTCTGTGTTTTCATTTGGTTTTTGTCCTTTGTTTGTTAGAATCGTCGAATTTCCTTTTTTATGTAATGGTTTTGTTCAATGAGCTAAGATTAGGATAGCGAATGGAATAAGCACGTAAATGTATCTGAAGTTTTGCTTGAATAAGTAGTGGTTTTTTTTAATGTAGTAGCTTAATGAGATTTGAATGTTGTTTTCTGTTGAGGAATTGTTAAACAAAGACAAGATCTTGAACTGAAATTCGTGTAAGTTTAGTTGAAAAGTGATGTTGAAGCGCTGAAGTGAAACTGGGTAGCAGGTGCCTGTTGAAAGTGGGAATATATTATCTAAAGAAGTGAAACGTGCTACTTCTGTTGACTAATGTATTGACGGCTTTTGTTTAAAATCAGATGGAATTTATTCGATCTTTCAGTGTATAATGTGTTATTGCTTGCTTCTTTTGCGATGCATGGACATTTTAGTCATTGACTGATTATGCATGGTGGCATGTAGCGCAAATGTTTGCTACTACTTGGTTCATGATCGTTTTATCCCATGATTGATTCAGAAGAGCACTATTTTATCCAAAACTGTTCATTCTTGGAAACAATTATCATGTTTATTGCAATGCAACGGTTTATCAAATTTATAATTAACGAAAAGTTTGCAACATCCTTGAATATTGCTTAGAATTTATATTTTTTTCCTTACTCCATTTCAAGACAGTCGGTGCTGTTTGCAACTTTTAAGGATCCTGTTTGCAATTTCTTAATGTGTCGTCATTCTTCTGCATGCATGTAACAACTATCTGTAACATTTAGAGTATATATATCAGTAGCATCTGTTTATGTTTAACTTTTTGAAAAAGTTAAACCATCTAGCTTTGTAAGGCTTTATGAGTTTTGTTATCTAGCATCCCGAGACTTCTGCAGTTGAAAAGTTGTCAACTATTTCAGGATTGATTACCTCAATATCTTGTCCGTACGCAACAGAATTAGTCATGTTTTCCGGGAAGAGACTATTTCACTCAAGTGCAACTCCTCTTTACTGGCCATGATCCATAATCAGAACTAGTGAATTACCATGTGAAGTTCTGGAAACATGTGAAGTGTGTGATTGTCTTGTGTCCTGGACTTTGGTTTGATTTCTCATCCTTAGGATTTCTCCATCATAGCTGCATTGCATCCTAATATTCTACTAAGGCTCAAATTGGTCACTATGAGGAGCAGTAGTCTTGTCATGCAATATTGTATTTATTAGGCTTCTAATGCAGAGGATGTAAGAAAACTACGGCCATGACAACGTCTAGTAAGTTTGATCTGCCCTCTGATAGCCCAGATAGGCTATTATACACCAGTGGGCAGCGTGGATCCCACTTAAATGCTCAGTTGGACAGATCTAGTAGTTTGCGTGATAGCATGGACAACCCAATCCTATCTTCCCTTCCAAACATGACAAGGAGCAGTTCTGTATCAGTACAGGGAGATGTGGTGAGCTTCTTCAAATGTTTGCGCTTTGATCCAAAGGTGGTGGCTGCTGAACATAAGTCTAATCGGCAAGGGGACCTTAAGCGGCACTTAAATGTTGCTCTTGGCCTTTCAGTTGATGATACCACCTCGGATTCTGTTAAAGCCAGAATACCTGCACCGGAAGAAATCAAGCGGGCTAAGACTGGCCTGCGTGAAAGCAATGTCAAGGCCAGGTAGTTCTTGAATGCCATGCCTGTTGTGTGTAGTTTCTGTTGGTTTATTAAGTGTTCTTTTGTCAACAGGGAGCGCCAGAAGATTTTTAATGAAGCGTTGTCTGTATTCAACAAATTTTTTCCTAGCATCCCCTCAAAAAAGAGGTCTAGATTAGAGGGCTTTTCTAATGATCGGCCGAATGCATCATTATCAAGTGATCAATCAGTTGTGGGGCCAAGCATTGGTAAGATGGGGATTCGCAATCATGTTGGTAGTGGTTTTGAACTTGATCCTCAAAAATCAGATGAAAGAACCAAAAATGTTGTTCCAAATAAGAGGACACGAACCTCCTTGGTGGATGTCAGGGTTTGTATCTTGTTTTCTGTACTTTACTTTCTTGTATTTATTTATGTTGTTGGTCCATTTACATTTGTGAAATATTTAATTATTCTATGATGGAGCTTTGATTCTTTTAGTTCTTTCATTCTGTTGGTATTCATGTTTCCATGTCTCATTATTCTACAATGAGATGGAAGGTCACTTTTTAGTAATTTTGAGTTTCAGAAATCAGTTGTTTTGACACGCTCCATCTCACCTTGATGCCTGCTTAAAAATACAAATAACCAGAGGCAGTGGCAATTCTATTTGCAGTTCAAATACTGGTTATGACCTCTATTTTCTTAGAGCATCAGACTTTCTTCGTAATAGTTTATACTGCTAGTCATATCTGTTTGCCTACTCAATCCCTGTTCCTTTATTTTAATTCCTTTGAAATACACTATTGTACAAAGTCTAACAAGTCTATGTAGTAGGCATTTGCTTGTGAACTGAATGCTTGTTCTTGCATATAACTTTCTCCCAAAGATTGTTATACAAACCCTAACAGCTTCATTGAATGTACAGAGCAATGCTCTTGTCCGGCCATCTGGCGCTATGGATAGAGATAGGGAAATGCTAAGGCTTGCAAATTGTGGCAGTGTTCAAGGTGATAACCGAACGTTACCAGTTGGGGTTGATGGTTGGGAAAAAACAAAAATGAAGAAAAAGCGGTCTGGAATAAAACCATATGTGTCTCCAAGTGGAGTAACTAAATCCAATGATGGGTATCTGGAGTCCAAACAAGGAATGCAGCAAAGACCTGTTACTGAGGCTCGATCAAGGTTAAGTAATGATTCCCATGGCTTCAGGTATGCTTTGCTGACATGCTAATTTATCTTCACTAGCGTTTTGTGACCAGTTGTCCTCATAATTAATCACAATTATTCATTATTACTATTTCATGCATTTCTTACCCAACCTCTTGTGCTTTCATGGCACTAATATGGTGAGGTATTTACTTATGTCTTGCTCTGATGGATGGTTGAATGTGTATCATTGTATGGAGTGCTTGGCCAGTGGGTTTTATCTTTTGCAACTGTTATTGAATTTGAAGCCTTTAGAAACAGTGAAAAGAATCTCTTTATATCTTTTGCCTTATAATAGTGGCTGCTTCATATACTAATTTCAGTTGTGGGGCTATTTTATTGTACAAGATCTGCCTAGTTTAACTCTGAAGAATATTTTTGTTCCATACCTACTTCTGGTAGTTTTTTTTTCCATAATCTTCATCTTGTGAAGCTTTGTAAATTCTCTTGTTATAGGCCTGGAGTTGTTAATGGCACTGTGAATGTTGGAAAATCAGATGGTGGCTCTGAATCACCAGAATTAAGCATGCGGTTCTCTATCCCCAGGGTTGATATTGACAGCAATATTATGCTTAGTGACAGAAAGGAACGTCCTATTGGTTCTGAAAAGGAAAGAGTGAATCTTAGAGCTATTAATAAGTATGTACAATATGTTTAATCTACTTGATTATCACCTCTTTACATTTGCTAGTTTTTACAGTTACCAAGCGTTTTTTCCTTCTTGATCAGATTTTGCTTCAATTATAGCTTCTGATAAATAGTACTCATTCTTTGGTTTGTTATGTTTCAAGTTTTATTATATTTTTAATAAAAGAGTAGCTGGGACATGTTGATGTATTCAGTCTTTTCTTTTGTTTGTTTCACTTATTTTGTATAGGTGCATTGACTAACATTCTTCTGTTCCTGTGATGTTCAGAGCAAGTCTTCGTGATGATAGTGCAGCTAGTCCCACATCGAGCACAAAAATAAATGCATCCATACGAGGTATGCACTCAGGCTCAGGGATTGCCCCCAAATCAACGCCAGTTGTCCATAGAGCAATTGCTCAAAGTGAGTGGGAGCTTTCTCATTGCTCAAATAAGCCACCTGCTGTTGGATTTAATAGTAAACGAACAGTATCTGCTCACTCTTCTTCTCCACCTGTTGGCCATTGGGCTGGTCAGAGGCCACATAAGATTTTCCGTGCTGCAAGACGAACAAATTTGGTTCCTGTTGTTTCAAATAATGATGAGCGTCCGGCTTTGGGTGCAGTTTCTGATGTTTCTGGTAGTGAGCTTGCATTGGGATCTGCCAAGCATTTGACTGGGCATTCTCCTCACCGTGTTAAATTAAAAAGTGAACAGGCATCTCCGGCTGCATTATCTGAAAGTGAGGAATCAGGGGCTCCTGAGATTAAATCGAAACACAAGGGTAAAAGGTCTGATGAGATAGATGAGAAAGCAGGACAGAATGTTATAAAAGTATCTACTTTGGGTGTGACATCAAGAAAAAGTAAGCTTGTTTCAGGGGAGGACCTTGGAAATGGAGTCCGGAGGCAAGGGAGGACTGGTCGGGGCTTTACAACAAGGTCTCTTATGCCATTGTCAGTTGGAAAGGTTGGCAATGTGCGAACAGCTAAACAACTTAGAAGTGCGAGACTTGGTTTTGAGAAAAATGAAAGGTCAAATATATCCTCCTTGCTGATTTTTGCTTTATCTTCTTAACTTTTAGGCTATCAATGTTGGATCTTTAGGTAAATATCTCAGTTAACTGAAATGGTCAATGCAGTAAGACAGGTCGTCCACCCACCAGAAAAAATTCTGACAGGAAGGCATATAAGCGTCAAAAGCATACAATAGTTAATGCAGCGGCAGAATTTCTTGGTGACCTTAAATTGAAATTTCTTTGTGATTATTTTGTGTTTGAATATTGTATTTATTGATTATATCATCTTCATTCATCCTTGGCTTGGTTGTTTTAGTTGGTTTAGAAGATGGCAATGAAGAGCTAATAGCTGCAGCGAGTGCTGTAATTAATTCTGGTACATTTTATCATGAAAAGCTTATGTTTGTTCTGCTGCAATTTCGTCGTTCAATTGATATGATTGTGACTACAGTTGATGCATGTCCCAACCGGTTTTGGAGGCAAATGGAGCTATTCTTTGAATTTATATCTGATTCTGACATTGTCTGGTTGAAGCAACAGGTAACTGCATTTTGTGTATCACTTTTGCTTTTTGAATTATTTTGCTTAATTCTGCCTGGTTAAATCTATATCTGCTGGATAGTGTAGAGCTACTATGTCCGTTTTCACTATTTCATGCTACATCCCATTATGTACTTATCTTATCCTTTCTATGTAGTTATACAGTTTGTGATGGTCTATCATGTTTGTGCTGTTGAACATCTGGAATCATCTTGTAGCATTGTCTTTCTTTTGTAAAAGCTAATATCATTTAGTTGTTGGTTGCAAACATTACTTATGGTTTACTAGTCTCTTGTTTTAACTTTAATTCTTCATTCTGACAAATGATAGATGGCATTTCTTGCTTGTTGGTTCTAAACAACTATAAGTTATGCTGCGGGTTTCGTTATCCCAAAATGTTCAGGCCAGTTTCTGCTTATTTGTAACATTTCGAAGGCATCATTAATTCACGTTGCTGTCTAATATTAGATGTTCTCTGATCATCTTTAGCATGCTATCCATATCATTTAGAGCAGATAGCCATGCTATGAGGTCTTTTAGTAAACTCTTGTCATTATTGGAAATTTAACTTTGATTTTTTGGAACAGGGATAGTAGAACATTTAATGATTGCCAATTATGTTTGGTCACCATAAATGTCTTGCTTATATTTTAGGGTAATGTTGAATCGACTGCATCATCACCAACACGTCTTTCATCTAATATTAGTAACTGTGGAACTTTCTCTAATGGACATGGAACAATTGAATATAAAGAAGAAAAGGGGCTGTCCACCAAAACAAAGCCTTCTGAACAGCTAGTTCCAGAAGCAAGAGACACTCCCCTTTTTCAACGGCTCATAGCAGCTATAATTTCAGAGGAAAACTGTGCCCATGGAACTGGAGATCTGGAATTTGATACAGATGCCACAGGATTTGAGCTGGATACGGAGTGTGGATCAAATTGTTTAAATCATTTAGATAAATTTGAGTTTTCTGGAAATACTGCATTTAGAGGTTCTAAAGTCACTGGGGACATAGAATATGATGCAATGGAGACCAATACATTGGGCATTCCAACCACAGGAATGTATTCAGACCTCAATAACTGTGTAACTGCTTCATTCCTTGACAAGGCACTGGTTTCTGGCATGGACTGTCCACAGTTTCAGTATGATGATGTGCAGATAACTGAAAATCTTCGTCTGGAGATTCAAAGTATTGGAATTTACCCTGAACCAACGGTGGGCTCATTTTAAAATTGTGCTTTCATAATGGCTATGCCTTTTCCAATTGTTTCATTCATGTAATTTCTTCATTGTTATTTTGCTTTATTTTAGAGCATTTCATCATGAGCATAGTTACCGTTTTGGTATTTCTAACTTTAGCACAATATGAAGGATTCTTGAACATTTTACATAATTGCAGCTTGTTGTAGGTTTATATTATATTCATCCTGATAAGAGAAGTGTGTTTAATAATGTTCCTCTTTAAGTGTAGTACCTTATTGATAGATTTTCTGTCTCACTATTAGTTTATTTTATTAAATAGGAAATATTTGTGTAGTAGGGTTTACTATTAATTTATTTTACTATTGAACTTGGAGGTTAGTGGAGCTCCCTCCCATGAGTGATCAATATATCACATCCATAGTAGTGATTCAGGACCACAACTTAGATCCAGCATTGGATTTAGTACTATAGCATTAATTTTGTAATGGAGAATGGTATTTGGAAGAAAAGTACATTATAGTATTCAGTAGTCCTACCTATTTATATACAAATAAAGAATAGAAAAAGATCCTAGGATATCTCATAAGATAGAAACTAACTTATCTAATCTATATTTGAATATACAATCAAATCAAATCATATCTATAACACTCCCCCTCAAGTTGGAGCGTATATATTGATCATACCCAATTTGTCACAAATGTGTTTAATTCGAACTCCATTAAGTGCTTTAGTGAAAATGTCTCCCAATTAATCTGCAGTCTTTACAAACCCTGTAGAAATTAAATTATGTTGAAGTTTCTCTCGGACAAAATGACAATCTACTTCAATATGCTTTGTTCGCTCATGGAAGACTGGGTTTGAGGTAATATGAAGGGCTGCTTGATTGTCACATCATAATTTTGCCGGTAGCATGGGTTTAAGTCCAAGCTCATCCATAAGATGCTGAACCCAAAGAGTTTCACACACTGTTTGTGCCATGGCTCTGTATTCTGACTCAGCACTCGATCTGGATACAACAGTTTGTTTCTTACTTTTCCATGATATCAAATTACCTCCTACAAACAAACAATATCCAGTGATCGATCTCCTATCACACTTAGATCCAGCCCAATCTGCATCCAAAAAACACTCAATATCAACATGTCCATGATTTCTATAAACAATACCACGACCAGGTGCAT
>CANYBF010735479.1:0-13479 GCA_948192965.1 Dalechampia spathulata
ACCAATCCCCAAAATACTCAAATCTAATTTCTAGGTTAAATGAATACAAACAAAAGAGTATTTGAGAAATACAAGTAAAAACTTACTTGAACCAGATGAATGAAGCTCAAGAAATAATGCTCTGCAAGTATTAACTCGTTAGCAATGAAAATATCAGAGTTCATATGAAAAACTAGCCGTTAAACAGATTTTAAAGTCTGTTTTATATGACTTTCCGGTTATCTTCAGGATTTTACATTGCAAGCTGTGTGATTCATTTTAGACTCCGTGCAATATGATTGGGAGAGATTGTTGTATATAATGACTATGAATATATATACGCAAATACACCATCATACCTACGTCACAGTTTTGCCATCGCATACATCACAAATCGTGTATCCAAGGCCTTCACAGTATGGACACTTGGCTCCCTCGTCCACCCATTCCAAAAACTGCATCAGGTAACCCATTTTTAAGACGTATATTAAGGTGAACACCGAGTCTACAGCCATAAAAGTCTACACAATATGGGTGACCTCATACCTGGGGTTCAATGTTCGGTTCCCCTGATCCATCGCATTCTGCAACAAAAACATTAATTGGCATCAAATAAAAACTTGTGGAAATTATGGTGCTATGCATTATGTTTATTGGTCCACGAAGCAGAGCAACTGGACACGTCTGAAACCATTTCACAAACTGCAAGCCAGGCAAACATTTGCAACTCACGAAATATTGGTGATTATTTTTGAGCCCACACTACATCTGAGGTCATTTTAGTTTTGTTTGTGACTTTCCAGACTAGATAGAAGCAATTACCTGTGCACAATAGACGGCCCTCGCCGTGACAAGAAAGACACTTCGTCATGGCATTCTTGGGTTTGGTTGCACCAACTTGTTTTTCTTTGCCATCAAGTCTAGTAGGCTCCTCCCATCGATTCTCCCCAAGGAGAAATACCCGCTTCTGTGATGCGGTAACTTCTGTTACACCTTCGTCTTTCACAATTTTCTGCTGTGTTGCTGATATTTCTGTCATACAAGCAACTGCGGCTCCATTGGCACCTTCCTAACGAACAGCAAATGTCAAGTAACTTGGTAAGCGAGCAAAAGTAATAAAAGAGAAACCATAGACATGCCACTCTATAAATGAGGAAAATAATGGAAAAGAAGCAACAACCATTTATCTTGATGGAAAATAGTCATGCCTAATCTAAAAGATAACGAGCTACAAAGTCTTAAAAATTAATTAGATCGGTGATTATTTAGTAGTAGATAGCCAAATATCTAGATGGGCACATGAGTTGATGCTTTTCTAGCCAAAACTTTTAACATTGTTGATTGGGAGATATGTATGATACGTCATGCTAGGGAACCTATTCCATACTCGCTGACTGCAAAAGATGAAAAAAGGTAACAGTAATCTGAAAATACTCGAAAAGACAAAAGGCAAAAAAACGATTCGAACATACATTGGGAGCAACAGAAAGGGTGGTTTCTTGATGATCCATACTAATAGCTGATGCATTTTCCTTGCTTTGCTGTTCAACGTATAACCTTTCAAGAAGCTGTGCAGTCATTATTCCATCTTCTGGGCTACCAAAAGTCGCCTGTTAAGCAATGCCAATATTTGTATTATAACGATCTCTAACCTGAAATCTCCAATAATAATTTCTATAATGAAGAAAAAAGAAAAGAAATATATAACATTTACTTGCCAAGTCTTCACTGCACGCTCAGTACCGCTTGAGAAACTGGAAAATTCCATGTCTTCCTCGCCCGAGTAAAATCCCAATTTCAGCAATGCTTCCTGCAAAATACATTTGCGCCATTGATCAGACACAAGCATAGATTATTAAATGAATTCCTTGTTATTATGACTAGTTTACATAAATTTCGAAGTTGTTCAGCTGTATTCGCAATGAAATACTTGAAAGGAAGACTATTTATCATAATGGATATTTATTTATACCTGCATCTTTCGCACATCGTCTCCTTCGCTGCCTTTTCTCAACGTTATCCTCTTTTTCTCATCTCTCTCGGGAACTGTAACAACTTCCTTCACATCCTCCGACACAATCGGACCCGTAGCCGACCCGCTCTCCGCAATCAGATTCTTCTCATTCAAAGCCTGCAATAAAGCCCTAACAGGAACTAAATCCACTTCCTGAACTGAAATCTGTTTCTCCAAGGCTTTAATTTGCAGTTTCAACGAGTGAATTTCATTAAGTAAGGAGTCACGTTCGCGGAGCCAGCGCTGCTCTTCCCGGAGCCAGCGCTGTTCCTCTCGAAGCCACCGCTGTTCTTCGCGGAGCCAGAGAAAATGTTTGTCGTCATCTGGAGAAGAGGGAGGAGTGTTCGGGAGAGAGGAAGAGAAGCAGAGATGCGATTTAGAGAAAGAAGGTGAGTACAGGAATCGAAATGGAAGGAAGTGTTTAGTATGGTGGAGAGAAAGCGGAGAAGGGGGCGGAGGATTCAAATTTGAAGGCAGTGGAATGGAGCCTCCTAACATCTCCTTCAGATATGCTCAGAAATGGGAGAGAAAGATCAAACGGTGAGAGAGCGCAGAAGATAAGACAAACGGATATTTTACCTGAACATGAAAAAGAAAATACAGAACAAAACAACAACAAATCCTTGTAAAATATCAGGCAGGCAGTCCATTTTATTATGTGAATTTCCTAATTATCGCAATATTGAACATAGTCAGGAAAAAACTTTTAAAAAATCTCAAAATATACAGATTTACTTGCCTGAATTTAGGATTTCTTTCCAAGCATGGCTTAACTATACTATATTTACTCTCCATCAATTACATGACATGCTTATCATAAGAGAGGATTAACTCTGTTAACAAAAAGGGAGCTATTGAATTCATAATAATTATATGTGGAAATACCTTTAAAAGTTGGAAGGTGTATATAATAATGATATTGATGAGGAATGATAACCATAAATGTTAGAATTGTTAAAGGAGTTTGATTATTTAGTCGAGGAGTAGCGTTGAAGGATGGAGAAGAAAGTTAGTTCTGCAGGTGTTGTCTGCGTGTTGTTGCTGCTATTGATCAAACGCATTTAAGTGTTGTTAGTCATCTTCTCTGCACCGCAGCCAATTCCCTCCTACCTTTCTCTTCGGCACCGCAACTTCTGCTTACCAGGTACTCCAGCTTCATCTTTTATCTTTAATTATTTTAATGGCTTCTCCCAAGCCAACACTCAAATTGATCTTGGAGATACTAAATGATGTTATATAAAAAGAAAAAAACAGAAAAAACAATAACAATATTCATTTATAATTATTGGAAAATAATCTCATATGAATTGTAAATGAATATACCAATATAAGCAAACCAATTAAATTAGTATAACTTAGGATGCAAAATGTGCAATGCTTCGATGAACCCATCCATTCTAAGAACAGTTTGAAATTTGCTTTTGCAATTACGCAGGTTGAAGGAGCATACAAAGAAGGCAATAAAGGCGTCAGCAATTGGGATGTATATTCTCATATACCAGGTAATCTATTTTCTTACAATTAATTAAAATAATATCAATACATAAAAACAACACTTTGCCATTGTTGATCATTAGGTTATTCATTCTATGAATAAAACCTTTCAAATTAACTAGATATAATTGATCATTTAGTTGGTGTCCTGGTCGACTAATAGTATTATGAATGCTAAATAAACTGACAGTAAGTTGTGTGTTTATCAGGAAAAATCATAGATGGAAGCAACGGTGATGTAGCTGATGATCATTACCATTTATACATGGTAATATTTATAATTTTCTTGAGTTTTCTCGACTAATAATAGGTTCTTGTAGAGAGGCCCATGTCGGATCATGCGCTAATTATATACTAAGAGTGGAGTTGGGTCTGATTTCCCTTTTCATTAATGCCAGAAAGACATAGAGTTGATGCATTCTCTGGGAGTCGATTCCTACAGATTCTCCATTTCATGGTCCAGAACCAGAATCCTCCCAAGTATATATATTATGCTGACATTTTTTAAAAAGAAAATATTCAATTTCGTGAATTTCTTGTGGGTTAATCTCGTCGTGATTATGTGATGCGATTTATAAATGGCAGAGGGTAGATTCGGGGAGGTCAATACAGAAGGAATTACATTCTACAGCAAACTTATGGATGCTCTTTTGCTCAATGGTAAAGAAAAGAATTTTATTCTTTTGTTGCATACTTGTGAATTACATTTTTTAACGTGATGGTTTATAAATTGCGCTTTAAATCTAAATTCATTCTCCAATTCAAAGCATCCAAACATCACATTAAAGAATTGAATCAACCAAAATTTAAAACATAATGTATATTTTCTTTTATTTGAATTGAAAAAAATACAGTTGGTTTCAGTTTTATTTGAATTAAAAGTAATTGTTGAAGGTTCAAAATCTTTTTTAATTTTCTAATATTTTTCTAAAACTATTTTTTAATAAGTAAAATATTAACTATATTTATTAAATTTATGTAAGGAATATTGGTTATTATATTTAAATATAATATTATTGATTCTTATTAATTAGTATTGATTATTGTTCTATTAATAATTGTTAGATTTTGATGATGAATGTATAATATCGATTAATAATCTTAATCAATCATAATAATCTATACAAATAAATATATTATTTATATGTGCTAGTTTAATTGTTTTATAAATAAACTTATAAATATATATTTATTTATAAATACATAAATACATATATTTTCTATTATTTAATATTTATTTATTATTATTTTCAAATATATAAATATGCATAAATGTGTACATTTATATGTATTAACAAAACATTAAACCAAAAATATAAGATTTGAATATTAAAAATGATAAATTATTTATAAAGAGCTACAACAATACCTTAAATAAATAAATATATTATTTATGATATAAATATATATCTAAACATATATTATATATATTATATAGATACATAAATAATATATTATATGAGTTAGTTATTAATAGTTGATCAAGTTTATGGATGATGTTGATTGTTATTGATAGATCACACAATCACTCAAATTAGATTGATAATCATCATATCTAGATGATTAATAATGAATAACTAATAATTAGTTATTTTAATAATAAATTTAAAATAATTTGATATTCAATGAAATATTTTATTATTAACCTTTTAAAGATGCAATATCAAGATGAGTCTAATTTATTTTTTTCTTTTTCCATATTACTTTCAAATAGTATTTGCCTTTGCTCTTTTTTTTTTTTGAAAAAAGGAGAACCAGAAAGCACTCTCCTATGCTTCAAGACCGAAGCGACACTTGATACAAAAGTGTATTTCCATTGAACATAGGTATACAACCATTTATGACCTTGCAACATTTTGAAATCCCTTAACAACTGGAAGATCGATACGACTCTTGGTTAGATTCTAATATACTGTAAGTCCATTCATTCCCCTCAATGCCATCTTTCTTGCTCTAATTTGTTTAGTTCATCTAATTTCACCATTGAAATATATGTGTTATTCTAATTCTTCTTATGCAGTGAATTCTTTTATTTTAACAAAATGATAAATTGTCACACCCACATTTGTAACATGCCTTATGTGTGCACTATACATTGATGTGTATATGATTAATGAATGTGAGTGTGATATATGATATCATTATATGTATGTATATGAATGTTAATTATGTCATGAGGTTGTATTTCTTGATTATGTTGATATGCATGACGTATGAATGCGATGATGGAATGCTAAATATGTTACGAGGAGAGAGGATTGGTACTCTAGATGTTATGGTTGTGTATTATGCTTGGATTTTGGATTAGGTACCTTGGGAGTAAGTTTAGAATGGCTTATGGTGAAGTTTTGATTGTGGTACGGGCATACGGGTTACCGTACGGGCGTACCAATGTTAAGAGGAGAGTGCATTGAGTTCCTAAAGACTATACGGGCGTACCATTTGATCGTATAACTATACCGTTGCTCGTAAGAAAATTGGTGCATCAGTAGCGCATTAGTCATTTTACGATGGTACGAGCGTACCAATGTATGGTACGGTCATACCAAATGGAGCCTTTGGGTCGATATGAGTGTACAGGAATCCGTACGGCCATACGGACTTAATTTTGACTTTTTCAATGGATAAACATTAGCTTTTTCTCACTTTTGCTTTATCCTTATCTTTCCTAAACCCTTAGAAAAACAAAGTTTAGAGTGGTTTTGTGCAAGAGAAGTGTGAGAGCTCGAAGAAGAAGGTTATCAACTGAACTATGGGTATACGTTAAGTGTCGTATTGTTACAGGTTTGTACTAGTTATGATGTTTTGCCTTTTATTGTGCTATGGGACCTAAGTAAGGTCTAGAAGTGATGTCTCATGTTCTTTGATTATGCGTTTTCCAAGGTTCCCTTATGATGAGCTTGGCATACATCCTTGAAAGCATCATTTACATATTATGATATGTATTCCATAAAGACATACATGGCATGCGTGGAGATGTATGAGGGAAAAAGAAAGGAAAAGAAAGAGATGATTGCAGAGCTATATGCTCTAGATATTCTGGGTCATACAGATGATGGATTCCCTCGAGGAATCATACAATTTAATGCCCTCCTTCGGGAGATGAGTCTCGAGACCTACAGTAAAGGAATGGGTTCAGAGAACCACATAGTTTAATGCCCTCCTTCGAGAGATGAGTACCAGTACCTACAGGGACCCAGTATGTAAGAGAATTATGCACAATTATTCAGGAAAATAAGAGGGAATGTAAAGAAAAGAGGATGAGGGAGATCATATGGTATGATTGTATTCTAATCATAAACATTAGGAAAGGCAATGTGTCCACTTATGCTCATTATGATGTTGATTGAAATGATATGATGATTGATGTTAAACGTGATTGAAATGATTGTGAATTAGGATATTATTTTGTCTCTATTCATGTTTGAGTATGATTATTATTTATGTGTACGAATATGTCTGTCTAGCACCACTGAGTTTTATACTCAGTGTGAGCGCCGGTTTCTGTCGGGGCCCAGAGCGAGGCTTATGAAAGCCACGGACCGGGGACCACACTTAGAGCGAAAGCGCAGTCTTCCTGAGGGGTTCCCTCAAGGAATGATACGGACTCGAAAGAGTCGCAAGGAGTTGCCACCGGATGGTTCCGGATTTGACTCAACCGACCCACAACAGAGTGCTAGTTGAACCCTTCAGAGATTGGGTTCGGGTGGTGGAGATCTATTCTATGAGTTTCCAAAATCAATTTTACCATTATAGTTGGAATTAATTGTCCTAGGTAGGCAAGCATGCGAGCGTAAATGTAAGCACACAACGCATCATGTGAGTTGGCGTTGCGAGGTTGCATATAAAATGACATATAAAGCTATATGACATTTTAAATGGCATGACATATGCATGTCATGTGAAATAGCGAAAAAGGTAACATGGCATATGCATGTCATATGAGCATGTATGACATATCATATGTATGATATGATAACCTAACATGATATGTAAGCACATAATATGGCAAACAGCGTATAGCGTTATGTGTTAACGTTTTGGATTGTATTAGCGTTTGGCGTATGCGTAGCGTATGCATGATACGTGGGATGAATGACATATCACATGCATGATATGTGAAGTGATGCATAACATGACATATGTTATGACATGGCATAATAAATGACATACCATATGCATGACATGTGAATGATGTATGACATATCATATGCATGATATATGTGGTGATGTAATACATGGCATATGCATGACATGTTATATGTATGACATACCAAATGTGTGGCATGTGAGATGATATATGGCATAACATATGCATGACATGACATAGTGGATGACATATCATATGCATGATATGTGAATTGAATGACATATCATATGCATGACATGTGAATAATGCATGGTATACCATATGTATGGCATGTGAAATGAATGACATATCATATGCATGACATATGAATAATGTGTGGCATACCATATGCATGTCGTGTGATGTATGGCATGACATATGCATGACATGTTATAGTGGATGCGTATGTGAATGTGTATTCAACATAATATATGTATGACATACGATATGATATATGTTATGGTATATGACATGACATGACATATATGTGCATGATAAAGTGTATTGGATTGCGTATTTGGAGTTTTGGCATATTTGCATATTTATACATATATGTATACGAAATACAGTATGATATGACATACGATATATGCATGGCATGCATAGTAGTGTGTGCATGTGTCATGTGACATGATGACATAGTATATTTAGGCAAATATACAAATAAAAATAAAGGTCGGTGAAAGGGATCGAGGAAATTAGGGGGTATACACGAGATAGGGGGATTATTACAGACCGAATAATAAATCCTATCCTATTACAAAAATTCCTCGCATACATAATTTCCCGGGGTATTAAGTAATGCCCCTTTTCCCCTCGAATTGCATGATCCAAAATGCCCGAATGGATTAATATGCAAAATAAACAAACAAATTCATCAGTAGCAAATGAATTTTGGAATTATTTGACTAGTCCAATACCATTTAAAAATACGAATCAAGAGTCAAAATCCGGTAATTATTAGGCAATAATTGAAAGAATAAACACGAGCTGGATCGTGAAAATTTATTTTATAAAAATAATTTAGGCAAAATTATTTTATTGTGATCATGAAAAATTAAATGGGAGGGCTCACATCACATCAGAATTATTGGAGAAAGCCACTCGACCAAATAAAATCCAATCCTTTCAAAAATCGCGTTTTATACGAGTAAAAATTGCATTTTTATCGTAAAAATTAATTTTGAGGCCAAAATTAATTAAATGTATTTTTTATATGACAAGTCCAGAATATTTAAGCCATTGTGAGAATTAAATACCACTGGATACGTTAAAATACGATGAAAATACTGCTCGAAATATGATTTTTCTGAAAAAACGTGAACTATATGCGCCGTGCATCATGCTATGTGCTCCACACATAGGCTAGGTGTGGCGCACATAGCATAACATGTGGCGCACATAGCTTGTAAATTTGCATAAAAATGAAATCTGTCAGTACAAAATCAAACTACAAACAAAATCCAGCAACTTTAATGAAGACAATACCTCATTTCGAGCACAAATCAGCCTCTGGTTCGATGAACCAAACAATTAATTGAGAAATTAATTGAAATAAATGATTTTAAAGCCAAAATCAAGTAGATCTGAATAATTTTTGATTGATCCAAAACCCAAGTGCATGGAAAAGCTATTGGAGTTGCTGGAAAATTCAAAACCGAAGCGGTTTGGGTTAAAATCAGGTTTTTCTGTAAAAATGGAGATCTATTTGCGCTGCACATAGATCTATGTGCACCACATAGTTTGAAAAACCGAAGCGAAATCAGAAGATCTAGGTAGATCGGGCCCCGATCTAGGTAGATCTGACCCAAAATCGAGTTTTGGCTCGTGGATTTGCATTCAAATCGTGAAAAATAATTTTAAAGTTAAAATTATTTTAGATCCAACAAGATTTAGGGCAAATCCAAGGCACCCAAGGCATGGAAAAGCTTTGAATGGCCTTGGATTGGCCAGATCGGATGAAAAACCGTTGAAAAATAAGTGAAAATCGGGGTTTTCTTTGAAAATTATGACCTATATGCGCTGCATATAGGCCTATGTGCGCCACATATGTGCTACATGTAGCGTACATAGATCTATATGCGCAGCATATAGATCAAAAAATTAAAGAAAAAGAGGAAGAAACGAGGAAAAATGCAAAAATTACCTCGAAATGGCAGCTCTTCTTCCTTAATCTTGTTTCCTTACGTGTGTAGGGAACCTAACTAAGCCAATTTAGTCTATAAATCCAAAGAATTTAATTAATTAGGAGCCTAATTAATTTTAAAATGATTTTAGCAGAGGTTTGGCTTGCCTTTTGGAAATTTTCGGGATCCATTTTCTGAACCCCGAGCTCTATATTTATAGAGCAATTTTTGGGCGTGTCAATTTTGTAATTTTTACTCGGATTTGAAAATTTTTAAACCTATGTGCGCCACATATAAGGCTATGTGCGCAGCACATAGCCTATATGCTGTGCACATAGGTCTATGTACGTAGCCTATAGTTTGGAACCCGTCGCGTAGGGCCCACTATGGTGGCTTCGGGACGTACGCCCCGAGCCTATAAGCGTTATTCAACGTAAGGAACAACTTTGTAGAACAAAGTTTTTCCAAATTCGATCCCGAGAAGGCTCCCGACCAAACATCTTTACTATGCAACGTGTGTAGCCTATAAGGCTATGCGCTACGCATGTTACATTTTCGACCTATGCGCTCCGCCTTGTACGGGCTGAACGGGATGTGAGCCATAGGTCCATGGAGATGCAAACGACATTCTGAGTCACTTTGCAGTTTTAAGTTTTCCCAAATTCGACTCCGAACACCGAGTTTGGCTTAATGGGCCTGTTTTGGGTCCAACAAGCCTTTAGGGCTAAAAAGTGGCATTCGGGATGCTGTGAGTCGTGCCTCGCATAGGCACTAGTGGAAATGTGTTCTGTGTGTACAGGACACTCGAAATTGGCTAAATCGGGTGGTGGGCCCACCTATGCACTATTCATGATGAATAGTACCCCCATATGGGCCCCATAGTATAAAAGGGCCTAGAAGGTGGCAAACAACAATAGCGGGGCCCACTGCCCCTATTTCTTATTCTGTGTATTATGTACTTACAGAATACATTTCACACCTGCCTACGCATGGTAGGATATACAGAATGCAAAATATTGCATTTTGGACCTAGGTTACTATTCACTATGAATAGTATACGGGCGGGGCCCGCCTTCCTCAATTAGCCCATTTTGGGTATTCTGTACTTACAGAATACATTCCCCTGCTACCTTACACAAGGCATACCCCGTGGCATCCCGAATGCTACATTTCTAGGCTCATCACGCTGTGGGGCCCGCTAAACGCTAGTGGGGCCTACTTCCCCACTATCATCTGCTTTAATGCGTTCTGAACGCACAAAACACATACTATCTGCTGCCTCACTTGAGGCGGAACGCCTGGCATGCTATTTGCCACTTTTCGGGCCCTTTTATGCTGTGGGGCCCATAAGGGTATTATTCATCATGAATAGTACCCAGATCGGCCCACCACCCGAATTCATCCATTTGAGTGTTCTGGACACATAGAATACATTTCCACTGATATCTACGCGAAAAATGACCTTCTGGCACGTCAAATGCCATTTTGGGCCAAAATTGGATCGCCAACCCTAAATTGGACCCATTAGCCAAAACTCAGTGTTCGGATCCGAATTTGAGAAAACTTATAACTACAAAGTTTCTCAGAATGTCGATTATACTTTGGTTGACATATGGTACACATCCGGTTTAGCCCGTATTGGGCAGAGAGCATCACGATGTGCGTAGCATATTGCATAGTAACCTCATCAAAAGACGTTTCACCGGGAGCCTTCTCGGGACCAAATTTGGGAAAAATTTGTTCTACAAAGTTGTTCCTTACGTCAAATAACGCTCGTATGCTTTGGGTCGAATCCCAGAAGCGACAACAGTGGGCCCCACGCATCAGGACAAAAGTGATGTGCTGCGCGCATCACATGATGTGCGCAACACATTAGCAATGTGTGGTGCACATCACATGATGTGTACCACACATCACTTCCAATTCGGGCCAAAATTACAAAATGGTCACGCCCAAAAATTGTTCTATAAATATAGAGCTCGGGTAACATTTTTCAGATCCGAAATTTGCTCTCTAAGGGCACCAAAAACTCTGCCAAAATTTCCACTCAATTAATTAGGCCCCTAATTAATTAAATCACTTGGATTTAGTAAGAAATCTAGTTAGTTTAGGCTCCCTAAACACAGAATCAAGCAAGATCAAGGAAAAAAAGCCACCGGAATAAGGTAAATTTCCTATTTTCTTCATTCTGTCACTATTCTGTGAGGGATGTGCTGCCCACATCACCCCAAAATTTTCAAGAAAAGGCCATTTTTCTCTTGTTTTTCATCCGATCTGGCTAATCCAAGGCCATTCAAGGCCTTTCCATGCCTTGGATCTACCCTAAATCTAGCCGGATTTTAAATAATTCTAACTTTAAAATTATTTTTCTCGATTCGGATGCAAATCTACGAGCAAAACCCGATTTAGGGTCTGATCTACCTAGATCGGGGCTAGATCTAGGGTTTCTGCTAAAAAATTTTCAGTTTTCCTTCTATTTTCTCTGCCATGTGCGCCACACAGAGTCAATGTGTGGCACACATTGGCCTATGTACTGCCCACATAGGCTTCGGTTTTCACAAAAAAACCCAGTTTTCGCTCGAACCGCTTCAGTTTTGAATTTTCCAGTGACTCCAGTAGCTAGATCGTGCACTTGCGATTCTGGATCTATCATAAATCATCCAGATTTACTTGATTTTAGCCTTAAAATTAATTATTTCAATTAATTGCTTAATTAATTGTTTGGTTTGATGAACCGGAGGTCGATTCATGCTCAAAATGAGGTACTGTCTTCATTAAAGTTGCTTGATTTTGTCTGTAGTTTATTTCTGTACTAATAGATTTAATTTTTGTGCAGATTGGCCTCTGATGTGTGCCACACATAGTCAATGTATGGCGCACATCTCTCACAAATTTTCCAAAAAACCGTATTTCGGGCCATATTTTAGCCTTATTTTGACGTATCCAGCGGTATTTGAGTTTCACAGCAGCTCAGGTATTCTGGAAAAGTCATAAAATAATTTTTACATAATTAATTTTGGCTTCAAAATTAATTTTTACGATAAAATGCAATTTTTACTCGTATAAATGCGGTTTTTGATAGGATTTGTTTTTAATTGGTCGTAGTGCTATCTCCAAAATTATGTGTGATAATAGTCTTCCCAATTAAATTTGCCATGATCAAATAAAAATAATTTTGCTTAAAATTATTTTATTTAAATTAATTTTCACGATCCGGCTCGTGTTTATTATTTCATTTGCTACTAATGAATTTATTTGTCTATTTTGCATATTAATCCATCGTGCATTTTGGATCGTGCAATTCGAGTGGAAGAAAGGGGTATTACTTAATACCCGGGAATTTTTGTATGCGAGGAATATTTGTAATAGGGTAGAATTATTTATGCGGTCTATAATAATCCCCCCTGCCTCGTCTGTATCCCCTAATTTCCTCGATCTCCTTCCAGACCTTTATTATTTTTTATTCGTGGATGATTTATATTTGCTTAAATATTTATGTCATTCATGTCACATGCCATGTCACATGACATATGCATATACTACTATGCATGCCATGCATATACTATATGCCATAACATACTATACTTCATATGCATATATGAATAAATACGCAAATATGCTAACACTCCAATACGCAATCCAATGCGCTCAATCAACCAATACACCTTGTCATGCATACATATATGTCATGCCATGTCATATACTATGCCACATCGTATGCCATTACGCATATCATA
>CANYBF010735550.1:0-72549 GCA_948192965.1 Dalechampia spathulata
AAACAACTGTCAAACAAATTGAAGATGCATTTAAGGATTTCACAACAAGGGAGGATATTGCCATAGTGATGATTAGTCAGTATGTAAGTTATTTTTGCTCTCTATGTCATTTTAAAGTCGGATCAATCATAATTTTTTCAACTGTTTTAAGGGCATTGACTCTTTGCACTCCTGAGTTAAAAGTGAAAATGACTTAATACAGATTTAGTACTATTGCTTTTGTTAGCATAAATTTATGTAGCTGTTGCCATAGTCCTTGCTTATGTGTATATTGTAGATATAATAAATGAATTATCTATTGGTCTGAGACCATGTTCAAGAAAAGATTGAACTTGTTGGAATGCTTGATAAGTTTTCGTATGCAGTTTATGCCATGAAGTCGGAGTAATTTTATCTTTCCATGTGTCTGTATGGTTGCTTATATAGTAGCCTCTTGCATCAAAATGCATATTGTCGGAGCTTGTTCTTTGGTGAATAGCACAATTGGAAACTTTTCATCTACTTGCCATCTTGGGGTTCGTATATCTAGTTTTGATTTCTATCTGGAAGGGTGTCTGATTTCTTCGATTTCCTTTCCTTTTATGTGAGGATCTGATTCTTAATAAGAAATGATTGTATGATGTGCCAATTCTCTTGGTGGTTTGGTTTATTTATTAGACTTGCCTATGCTCTGTTCATCTAAAAATCTTTGGTCTTCTGTCGTGTCAGGTAAACTGATTGGACAAACCTATCGTTGTATGCATGTCTGCCTCTGTTAGACGACTAGGATCCAGGACATGCATATTTATAATACTTTTGTTGTGCCTTAAGCATAGTTCACGATTAATCGTAGAAACCACATGCGGCATCTACTTATATATTGATTTAATTGGTTTTCTGATGAGACCAGGTTGCAAATATGATAAGGTTTCTGGTAGATAGCCATAAGCAGCCAATACCAGCAATTCTGGAAATACCTTCAAAAGACCATCCTTACGATTCTCAACAGGATTCGGTTCTTGCACGAGTGAAGCATCTCTTCTCAGCGGAGTCGGTGGCTTCGTCCAGATATTAGGTATAAGATGATGATGATGATGATGATGGTGGTGGGTGGCTTTGATGCTTGTGTGTTACTTTTTAATATTCACCAGTGTTTATTTGAGAGTCGATTGCTTGTCTTCTTCCATTCCTTGTGTCAATATTGCTGTTGTCGGAATGTAGGAAGTTTGCAGTGGTCAGTGCTTGAAATAAAAGATTCCAGACAGAGTAAATCTACTGTAAGTTGACTTGAACAACTTAAATTTGGGAATAATCGTCCACCGAATTATATATCCAATCACTCCAACTTCATTTAGGTTTTGCAAACATTCTCTCGCTTCTGAACTAGTTCCTCGGCTCTTATCTGAACATTCATCTAAAAGAATTATATTTTAATCTCAAAAATAAATATTAATTTTATTTATTTAAAATAAATATACAAATTAAATAATAATAGTTTTAAAATATGATTAATGTTTATCTAATTTACTATCAAATTAATTTTATCTAAAATAATAATATCAATTTATAAAAAATAATTTTCATCTAAACTATATAAAATATAATAAATTAAAAAATTAAACAATGATAGTTTTAATTTATAAAATTTTATTTAATTTTATATAAAATAATAATAATTTTAATTTATAAAAAATTAATTTTTATCTAATTTCATATAACATAGTAATATCTTTAATTTATAAAATTATTTTATAAAAATTTTTATTTAGTACTATATAAAAATTAAGTTTTATCTAAAATGTTATATTTATCAAATATAAAGTACTTAAAATAAATATAAAATAATAAACAATGACAATATAATATTTACTTAAATTATTTAAATATATATAATAAAAATTTAATTTTAATTATAATTAAGTTAAAATGAAATAAATTAGTATTATTAATTATTATAAAAAAGCTTATTTTTTGTTAAAAAATAAAATATGATAAATAATAAATCAATATATATTCCTTAATTATATCTTTATCAACTGTATTTAAATTAAAATATTATTCTTATATTATATTACATATATGTTCAATTGTATTTTATTTAATATTTTAAAGACTATATTTATTATTTTTTAATTCTATACTAATATTTAATAAATTAATGATTATGAATATAAAAATATATCTAAAATAAAATATAATTAAATAATATTAATTAAAATATAATATAATAAATTTAAAATCAATATTAATATATATGAAGTCATTATGAGAAAGCTAATTAAAATATCAATTTTTATATAAATTGTTATAAATTTCAATTTGAATAATAATAAAACTCTAATAGTTATTAATGTTACCTTTTCTTTCTCTAGAAATAAAATTAAAAAATTGAAGTAATTATAAATATATTAATTTATTTAAATAAGAAATATTATAAAATAAAATTTTGATCTAATATAAAAATAAATTATAATTAATAATGAGTCAAACAATTAATATTCACATTATTGTTTATTGTTTATAATATAAAAATATGAAATATAATATAAAAATTATTCAAAGAAATGTATAATTAAATTTAATTAATTTTATTATAAAATGAATTCAATTAATATGAAAAATGATAATAAAAAAGATAAGTTTATAAATAATACAATTTTATCACAATTAAAATCATGTATTAAAATAAAATTTTAAATAATATACATAATCATATAATTTTATTATGATATGGATAATAATAAAATTTGATTATGCTTTAAATTATGTTTTATAATTGAATTTAAAATGATATTTACAATAATATAATTCTAAGAAGATAAAAATCTTATTATAAAAATAATATGTATAATAATATAATTTTATTATTATAAAATTTTACTATGATATAATTTATGTGTTAAATAGAATCTTAAATAATATATATAATAAAATTTTAAGATAATAAAAATCCTATTACAAAAATGATATTTAATAATATTAGAATTGTAAGATAATAAAATCTTATTATTAAAATGAGATGTATAATAATAAAATTTTGTTATGATTTATATTATATGTTATAATATAATCTTAAATGATATGTATAAAAATAGAATTTTAAGATAATAAAAATCTTAATTGTTAAAATAATATGTATAATAATAATAATATAATTTTGTAATAATATATAGATTTAGATTTGAAATATAAATTTGAAGAGTTTCAAAAGTTTGCAAGCACTTATAATAACATACTGTCAATATTTAGGTACCCATATTGCCGCTCAAAATGCAGAAACTTGGCACGCAACAGCTGATTATTCCCTTCAGAAGGCAGACGCTGTAGAGCATACTTATACAAGCATCTGGCTCGCTCAATCTCCTTGCAAAGCACCTCAAACTCAGCAAAAGCAATAAACATTTTCTCCAGGTGATCAGCATCATAATTCTCTACAAATTTCTCAACAGCCATCAGATACACATTTCTTGCCCTATCAAATTCACCATTCTTGAACTCAAATTTGGCATAGGCAATAACACAATCGCTATCAGAGTGACCACAATTAGTTACACACCGCTCATAAAGGGCCCTGGCGCGTTCAATTTCGCCATACCTGCTTTCAAATTTAATGTAAGAGAGCCAGGCTGGTCTAAAATCAGGCATCCAACTCATCCACCTTTCGAAGATTTGCCTGACACCAGCGACATTCCCACACTTTTCCTCCAAGTTAGTAAACTCTGTCCAAAGCTGATCCACAAGTGGCAACAGAGTAACGGCACGATCCCAAACATTGCGAGCGTGGTTGATGAAATTGTTGATGGATTCGGAATGAGCATATCTGATCCAAAGACTAGGGTTTCTAAAATTGACAGCGATTAAAGCTCTCTCCCAAACAGAACGAGACCTCTCAAAGCAACCTTGTTGGGCTTCCCACTTTGCGTAATTTATCCAGAGGTTAACAGCTCCCTTATTGATTCGAAGTGAATCTTCGTAAGACTTTCTCTTGGAGAGCAGATAATCGTCTCTCTCCTCCGGATCTTCAAATTTACGCTTCACGCCAAGTCTATTTAGGTTTTGCGAACATTCTCTCGCTTCTCGAACTAGTTGTTCGGCTGATATCTGAACAGCAGACGGCATTTTGTTTTTGACCATCATCCTCCTCGGAGCAGGACAACAGTCGCCGGCGTGAAGGTTGGTTCCGTCAAGCATAGGAGGAGCAGAAGTTGAGAATGTAGGTTGGGTGCGCATAATTAGGTAGATATTGCGTGAACTGTGGAGGGTAGAAACATGCATGCGACATTTTTATAATAATATTCGGTCCCTAACCCTAACCCTAATTAGGATAGTATTTCTTCTCCCTTCTGGACTAGGATAGGAATCATAGTTAGGATTTCTTATCCCTTCTGGACCAGGAAAAGGAATTATGGTTGAACTTTTATTTTTATACTTATTAAAAAATCCCTCAACTTTATATTTATTAAAATATAAAATATAAATTATATTTTCAATTTTACTTTAATAAATACTACTTTTATTATAATTATATATACATATATATATATATAGAAATCAATTTATAAATATTACTATATAAAAAATTGTATTATCTTATATTAAAATAAATTAGAATAGATAATTAATCAAATAGTTAATGTATAGGCTTAAACTGCAAGTGCATGGGGTTACAGATGACTAGCTAAAGCTATACAGGTATTTCCTTATGTGCCGATACCGTCCAAGCTCAACAATACTACCATCAGCTATCCCAATAAAAGCAGACTCTGTATCTGGACTAAACGCTGTACCTGATATTAGTCCTATGAAGCTAATTACTTGCTCCATATCAAACTTGCTTTTGGTATCATATATATGAACAGTGTTAGCGGACTCTGCCACCATCATGAATTGTCCATCAGAAGAATAGCGAATCGACCTGATGGCTCTACCACCAGTCCCTGCCAAAGTGACAACCGACTGTCTCAAATTCCTGATATCCCAAATTTTGCATGTTTTGTCTTCACTCCCAGTGGCAAAATGAATACCATCAGGATGCCATGCTGTTGCGAATGAGTAACCCAAATGCCCTCGTAATGGTTGTAAGGTCTTAAGATATGCCAAGGTAAGTGTATGGTAAGTCTGATTGTAGGTTTTTGAAACCATTAAATGGAATAAAGCAAGCAAAAATATATGAATATAATACCTTGCCAGTATCATAATCAACAATAATACCGTCTGTATGGTCCCCAACAGCTAGAAGAAGCTTATTATCGGGGCTCAAAGAAGTGTGCTGCCATGAATGCGAAGAATCATGTTACCACAATATTTATTGGACCATTTAACTTGTTTCAAATCTGTAAATTCAGAAACTGATAATCATGCAAGTCACATTTGTTGGGGGACAGACTGATAAAATAAATATGTAATTTTGATAAAGATATTCATTCAGAAACAAAGAATCATCTTTTTAAATGTGTAAGCTTACACCGACTGGCCATGGAAGAATCAGATCCTTTGACAACTGAAAATTTTCCATGTCAAAATCTTTGAGTCCTGAATCATCGCTAGAAGCAGTGAAATGAACTGTCCCACTGAGAATAAGTCAAAAAGAAGGCGTCGTAAAGTTACTGTGAAAAGTATATTTTCCGAACGCCAAGAGTAAGAAAATAATCACCTCTGGTTAATGTATATTTCGACAGCATTAGCACCGTAGTCGTCATCATTATTTGTTTTTGTACAGAATGATATATCAGGTCGATCAAGATGCTGTATACAAGAAGATTGGAAGAAACAATTTAAAAATGAACATGGGTTCAACAACAGTGGGCATGATAATCTGGGATTCATTACCTTGCAAATGAGCTCTCCTTTCGATCCACCAATAACCAGAAGTTTATCCTTCACTTGAAAACAAGTTACTTCGGTCCTCACAAATCCCTCAGGCACATCTCTGGGATGATTCTACAAAATAAAACTACTGATCATCCCGCAAATCACTCACTGGCTAGCCATGATACAGATTATACACATACAAAAATAATATGGTAGTTAACCTGCGGTGGTGCCACATGACCAAAAAGATTGATAACTTCAGACTGTCTAGAATCTAAAGCCAGCCAATGAAGGATCGAGAAATCAGACAAAAGGTAGACATCATGCTTTGTTGTGGCCCACAACAAGTTCCTCAACTGCAAAGCCATAATTCGACCATGAACATGTGGAGCAACTGGTAATCAAAGCCTTCAAACAAGATGTTGAAAGACAGGAACAAGAAATTGCCAGTGGAATCTTGGTATCAAATTCATTAACAAGATAACGTGCAGAACGTAATTCTGTATAAAATTTTTGTAAACAGTTGTTATCATCCAACAAAAACTTCCTCTGCATGAATCACAATGACACAATATCAGTAAAATGGAGGACCTTACTTGAGGATGATTTATTGTTGGCCGAATAGTTGTGGAGTTCTGTATGAACTCGTAATAAGAGCTTCCGTTTTCTTCAATGGCAGCCTATATACCATAAGAAAAAAAACCATTAGCATTCACAGTTGAACTCCTCTGGAAACAATTAGATTGCTGAAATTTGACAGAAAGTAGAAATGCGTTAACCATAGTTGTCAATTTCGATAGCGTAGCAAAGATTCGAGACAAACAGAATCTTGAACAAAATCAAGAGATGCAATCAAGAGAAGAGTTCAAGAAAGTCCAAGAGGAGTAAAAGAGAAAGCACACAAGAGTCTTGAGAGAGAGAAGCGAAGGATTCTGTTATTAATCTCATATCATTTCATCAATACAAAATGGATAAATGTAGAGGGAAATCTAGACGTGGCAAGAATGTAAATGTGTGCATCAACTAACTTAACTCCCTGTTAACAGAATCTTTCTAACTATTATCAACTTCACATAACGGTAACTGATTTCTAGTTCATATTACACACGATGAACATACCCAGATGATCTATACTAATAAGGTTTATTTACAGATTACAATTTCTATTGTATGATCTATACTAAAATGTTAACATGAGTTTCATATGGATTTCTTGTTATAGAATAATTACCAACTTACACAAAAAAAGATCAATAAGTTTACTAAACGTTTATCATTTTTATAGACTATTCCACTATAAATTTACTATTATTTTTTGTTGAAGAAGATAGGTAAGTTAAGTTATAATCAAATGTTATGGACATTCATATAGATTGAATGTAAAATTAAAATATACATATTTATTAATATCAATTAATTTTAAAAGTCTTAATAGTGTATGAGGTTCTAGAAGTGATATCATATGGCATGATGAAAATAACATGAATTGATTACAAAGTGGCATCATAGTTCAATTTCCTGAGAAAGTAATTGTTAAATGTCTATTAGATATTTTACATGTTCATAATATGTTAATATGATCTTATCTTGTGATTTTTTAATTTAACAATTAAATATTAAAAAAAGTTATCTGTTATTTTGATTAATTAATATATATTTTGTTTTCATTAATGATCTATGTTAGATTTAAAAATTTTAAAACTCAAAATTAACAAGTTTTAATTTTCATTTATTGCATAAAGATATAGTTATCAATTTTTCTATTATAAAAATTAATAATTAAATAAAATAAAATTTTCAACTAATCAAAACTGTAAAGTTTAGACTTCAAATCCTAACACATCTCGATAATATTAAAGCAGAAAAATAACACTTCGTATCATGTAATTTACATGTTTCTCGGGGAATATTTCTGATGATTGAAAATTAAATAAAAATCAATCATCAAAACATGGTATATCAGAAAAGAAATTCGAAAAAGAATTATTATCAAATATAAGAGATTGAAGATCTGGAATTGGTCCTGGAATCACAATTTCTGACATCCCATACTTGTTGGATTCTTCTTCTTCTTCGTGTTCTTGTGGATTAACTTGTTTGTTTACTTGTGTTTGAAGCGAACAATTATTCTTATATCTAGAGGTTCTTGGCTTTTTCTTTATATTTGATGGAAGATAACTGATTAAAGAACATAAATTTGTGTCATAGGAATGCTTCTTTGGCCTTCCTCTTCCTTGCTTATTAGATTTAAGCTTAGATGATGATCTCATTACTTTTGTTATATCGAGACAAAAAGAATACTCGTTATTTTTGCAAGTATTTCTCGATATGAAGATATGAGAAGTGATGTTTATCCAAGTGATATATATAGTTTTTGATGGTTCAAAGATTAACTAATAGAATTATGATAATGGTAGTTTAGTTGAATGACATGTTTCATAGTTTTGAAGGAATACGTAATCCTAATCCTGGTTCAACAAGGAGTTTGCATTATATAGCCTATCATAAGCTACTGGACCCATAACAGAAGAGGCAGCACTACAATTTTATCAATAATGATTTATTTTAATTATTAATTCATTGCTTCCAAAATTTAAAACTATAAAATATTCATAAAATATATAATTAAATTGATATAATTAATAATTAACATTCTGGATATTTCTAAAAATAGAACCCATTAAGGAAATTGATATCATGGTTTAATTCGATCTCAATTATCGAATCATTATGAAGAGATATTTGATAAAAATGATCAATCATTAAGATCAATTATTTTAGATTCGAGTTGGATAGGAAGATCCTCAAAAGATGGTAAAATTCCTCCACCGAATTTTAATCTTACAACATTACTCAAAACTTATTATTTAAATTGAAAATGACCCAATAATCCTTTATTTCATCCGATAAATTTATTTTAACTCAATTTTTATTTATTTATTATGATCATTTTAAAAATATATATGCTTTAGTTTACACGAATAATGTGTATGGATAGTATATTATCACATATGAGTTACTAACACAGTAATAAAATAAATTATAAAACAATTTAATTCAAAAATAAATAATGCAAAATTAAAAATAATAATCAATCAAGATAATAATTAAAATGTTCTCAACAATAACAACATATAAATCAGTAAATTAATACACAAATAAAACGAGCAATAAAGAGGAATAAAAGGATGAAAATTATAGTAGTTCAATCTAATATTCATATTTATTCTTTCCATCATTCTAATATATTATATAATTCAATCAATCTAAAGGATTTTGATATAATTTAATACTATATAATATAATTATTTTTTGCTTATTTTGGCAAAAGAGTCCAGAGGAAGAAGAAGAAGAGGAAGAAGAAGATGCAAGTTTCACCCATCTCAATGCTTAGCTAATTTTAACAAGTAGTAGTTGCTAATGGTGGCAAAGTGGCAATGTCCAAAGGCCACGTATTGGGTATAATTTGATTAACTTAAAATTCAACTTACATGAATACTTTGGAAAATATTCCTTCTATAAATACTTGTGAGAACTTGACAAGCTCTCATAATCTCGTAGCCCATCAAGCTTTTCTCAACAGATAAGAAAATGGCTCTCACCAACATTTCATTTGTTTTCATTTCTCTCATTATCATGAGCTTAGCCATGGTGCACCCAATCCATGCCCAAAACTCGCCACAAGACTACCTTGATGCTCACAATGCAGCTCGTTCACAAGTCGGTGTGTCGAATATCATATGGGATGACACCGTTGCAGCCTATGCTCTGAACTATGCAAATTCAAGAATTGGTGACTGCAACCTTGTGCATTATAGCGGACCGTATGGCGAAAACTTGGCCGAAGGTAGCGGTACGTTCACTGGAACTTCAGCCGTGAACTTGTGGGTGGGAGAGAAGGTTTACTATAATTACACTTCAAATTCTTGCATTGGTGGTCAGCAATGCTTGCATTATACTCAAGTGGTTTGGCGCAACTCGGTTCGGTTAGGGTGCGCCAGGGTCCAGTGCACCAATGGGTGGTGGTTCGTTACTTGTAACTATGATCCACCAGGCAACTATATCGGACAGAAACCTTATTAGAGGATTGATTTTCAAGCTGGCTGTTGCATTGAAACGTTATACAAGCGCACCTTAGCACAAAATAATATATAAAATAAAGGAAATAAGTATAAATAAATTTGATTTAGATGTTCTTATATATATATATATATATATATATATGTATATTAACATGTATTGTTAAAATTATCATGTAATTTTAACAAGAAATATGTATTAATGATATAAATTTTAATTTAAAATAATATTTATAACTGGAGCATAAAACCTGCTTCCAGTTGCAACTGCTGCATGATTTTGATAAACTTACGAGACTATCTCAGTACAATGTCGCAGGACCATGAATTTCCTTTATGCTTATGGTTGGCACACTGGTTACCGTTTTCTATTGCCATTTGGTTCACTGCCCCTGCAGAACAGTTTCAGGAAACTAAATTGCAAATCCAATACGGTAACAGTTATAATCATGACTTCACAGACAACGCCCTACATACTTGACCTTGCCATTGCTTTTCAATCTCATAGACTGATGAAAGGCTAAAATCCTGGAAAGCAGAACGTTATGTTGGTAAAATTTGCTATTATGGCCATCTTCCCGCATCTAGTTTGATGTGGTTAGTTGATCCTGAAGGACAACGACAGATTAATTATTTATAATTGTATCATTTTAATTGTTATCAGAACTCGATTTGTTTTTATTAATCAATATCTTCGCAGTGCTTGAGATAACGCCCATGTTGCAATCAACTACATTTCCAGCAAATAATGACAATTACTAACAATTGGCAGCAGAAAGATGTTTTGATGTTGAACAATTAACAGCAACCTCAAGTTACTAACGATTCTTGAGAGCAATCCTGGAACCTTTAAATCAAGTTTTCATCACATTTCAACAATTTTTGGCCGCTTCTTAGACCCATTATTTTCATCAGCTTGACTCGAACCATCTTTGCCAAATTTAGACTTTTTGTCTTTCAAGGAAGGACAAGCTTTATCCTCATCATCATTATCGCTATCTGCTTCATCGTTGTCATCATCATCATCATCGCTTGTACTTTCCGATTCTGATTCACTGCTGTCAGTATCTAAAGGGGCCATTGGCTGACGGTTACTGACTGCAGATTCAGCAGCAGCTATAGCTTCAGGAGTGTGAAGATCAGCAATGCCAAGCATTAAATCCTGCATTCAGGGATCTCAAGATTCAATTACGAATTCTAGACAAATTTTGGGCCAACCAATGGAGGGACAAGGAAGCGAATAAAGAGTTCCAATTACCATTTCAATGACATTAGATTCTTTTCCAGTCAGAACTTCAATGTCATAATTCTGTGAATTGTCCTAATAAAATTTTTCAAGCACAAAATTAGAAAGACGTAATTATTATGAAGCTAACAGAAAAGAGAAGTCCTTTTAATGAAACACTTACCTTGGCATCTTGCTGCAGCCGCTTGTTAGCTTCAGATATAACACCTAAGAAGTCTTTCACTTTTCCAAGAACTGAGGAAATGTGAAACAAAGTGTTAGACCAATTGCCACAGCAGATAGCAACTATCAAATATTCGTTTAATCATATTTCTAGTGAAGTTGGATCCTTGGTTTCTGCCATTAAGCCCAAAAACTACAAACATTCCTAACTAAATGAGCAGAGGTCAAAACAAAAGGGAGCTATATCACTACCAACAGCCTTACAACATTCAAAAGTTCTGCCTTCCTTCCTCATGTTTGGACTCGGTTTGGAAGCTTCAAAGATGATTACTCGAGCAAAGTTCTCTAAGATATTACCATTAAAACACAAGTGCATACATAGGAAGTATTGGCAACCCTTTGACATATGAAAATGATGCAGAAAGCCAACCAGAATCAGCTAAAATTACCAAGAACATATCGTGTTGCTGTTCTCTACTCGCTCTTGTTAATAGTGATAAAATTACTTGTTTAACAGCAGATTCGCTTCAAACCATAATTTCATATCCTATTCTTAGTCAATCATTTTGATTTTCTCCCTTGTTAACAGTTGATCTCCACATCCACATTTGTGCAGTATTTTTTTGAATTTAATAAGAAAAAGCTAACAGTGTAACAGAAGGTAATTTCTACGAGATTTGCAAGAACATGGAAATTCAAGAACGACCCACTTAAACTAAAAGCTTGTGAACGTGATCAATTACCTTGGCTTTTGGAGATTGGAAAAGATACGGGCTTTCCATCAGGTTTCTTGTCAAGAGATTCAGAGTCCTTTTTATTACAAACAAGAAGTGTTGATTCTACAGAACATGCATTAAAGGAACACAGTTAAAGAAACTTATTTGCACAGACACAAGAAGATGGAAGTATTTAGCTAATAGCCACGAGTGAAAGGTACCAAGAGAAGAAGTGGTAGAAAAATTCTTGCGCTCCAAATGTAAAAGCTCTCTGCTTGAGCTACCCATCTGTCTGTATCGCCGAGAGTTGAACCCAATCGAAACAGCCTATTTCCAATACTTTCAGAAAAAGTGTTACAAATCAAAACGACTTACACAATTAGGGAGGGTGTTGCCGGCAGTGCGTCGGTTCACCGGTGGAGCTTTGTCGTGGGCAGAGGGTGAGAGATTGTCGTGGAGGGTGGCAGAGGGCAGGAGGTAAGCAGCAGATTGGTGAAAATACCTAATTAATTTGGGTTTTCTTTTGATATTTGGACTGTAGTTCTTTAGAAAGAGGCCCGTTTCATCT
Source organism: Dalechampia spathulata (assembly GCA_948192965.1). Lineage (NCBI taxonomy): Eukaryota > Viridiplantae > Streptophyta > Magnoliopsida > Malpighiales > Euphorbiaceae > Dalechampia > Dalechampia spathulata. The sequence goes on from CANYBF010735550.1 coordinate 12,562, forward strand.
GTTTACAATGAAGCCCAATTTTAGTCAAAATTTATAAAAGTTCTTTGAAGATTCCTTGTTCAGGTATAACCGTTCGATTTACAGCGAGTTCAACGCATCAAATCCTTATTTCATTCAAATTTCCTAGCGGAATGTATCGTGATTGCTGATTTTCAATGGCAAATCTGTTGGTTCATCCAAATGTTAATGTTTTATTTTAACCTCTCAATATGGAGGGATGAATGCCTTTTATTTAAATTCGTTTTAATTAATATATATTACTAAATAATCTATCTAAAAACCCTGAAAGGGCATTGATGAATCAGAAGAAAGATGACAAGCAAGACTTGGAAAATCATGGAGATTTTGAGTCAGGTTCCAAAGATGTTGCGGCAGCTTGATGAGATGTTTGCATCTGAAACTTCTTTCTCTAAAGCGGTAAATCATCGAAGAGGATAATGAATCTGATGATTCACAGAAAGAATCTCAAGACTCTTCTTCAAGTGGAGAACGGTTTACTAATTCGTTAACTTTGCTCGAGGATGACTTGGTTAATAATTTTATTCTGGTTGCTCATAGCTCTCGCAAGTATGGTAACAATGAGCTCATACCTGGAAAGGAAGCAGATTTTGATATAAAGTCACTGGAGGAGCAGGAAGTGCAGCCAGTCAATGGAAGCTTGTGAGCAACTGAAGTTGTAGAAGAATAAGGAAGCAATGATGCTGATGAGTATATTCATGGAGTAGTAGATGGTGATAACAAGGATCAAGAGTTTGACGATGAAGAAGTGATTGTTACACAGGAGTGCTTTCCGGACCTCATGTCAGGATTGATGACTGAATCTGGTGATTTAGCAGCAGATGTGAACCAGCCCATTCCGATCCCACAGGCCGTTCAAATTCAGAGAGAAGTATCTGATTCCAGGCATTTTCTAGCTGAAACTAACTGAAATAGAATCGATCAAAGCAGAGAACAAACTCGAAAGCTTGGATTCTGAAGCTGCAGGGAAGAGTTCTCAAAGTACAGAATCAATGAACTTTACAACAGATGGAAACAACCTATTTTCAGCAAATATAAATCATGGGAATTCCCTTGCTTGTGTAGTGGATAATTGCAGCTGTTGCTTTCATCTGAAGAATCGAACATGGACAAGTCCAGAAGATGCAAATTTAATGGAAAAGGTTCCACTGAGCAAGCAACAATTTTACCACATGGGAAAATAACAACCAAGCATGCAAGTAAACATGAATTTTATTCATTACGCATCTCCATTTTAGGCACAGCGTGAATCTTGTTATGATTTTGAAGGGAAACGGAGAAGACGAGTGGCTTACTCCAGTCAGATGCTCCACCAGGATCAGAAACCAAGTCACTTCTCTGCGACAAGAATCAATAAATTATTCGCTGCATGCTAGTTGTGAGAATTCAGTTTCCATGACTCAGGTTTCCAGTTGATTGCTTGTATTTTGAACAATGTTTTAGATTGAAATGACTCAGGTTTCCTTGATTCATGTCATTTCTCCATGACACGAATCAGTTATCCCTGACACAGGTTTCCAATTGATTGTTTATAGTTTGAATAATGTCTTCTATTGAATTGACTCCATTCAGATAGCCAGAAGGTTTATGTCGCCAACTTAATTATATTTCTGCTTCAGGTGTTGTTCTAATCAAGCAGCATTACGGACTCTTCTGTTTCTGGAGTAATTACTCAACAAGTTGCAGACATGTCTGATGATGCTCTCACTGAACTCCTCAGTCCCATAAAAACAACAACAATAAATCAGCATCGAACCAGTGATCATAGACAATGATGCCAAGTTACATCTTCTATCAATGCCAGTGATCATATAGACATGTTTAGAGTTGAACCATGAAAGATTGTTAAAGCATCTAATACTAGCTCCAAAAAGGTTAGTGTTCATCAGGAGCAAGAGCAAGGAGATTTGGATAAAAACAGCACGAAAATACAGAGCTCGAATGTCTAACAACCGCTCAAACATACAAACTATTTGAGTTGTGCTCAGCAAGTTCATCGTTCAAATAATAAAGCAAAGAACAATAGAGAGATACCTCAGGATTCCTTCTCCATGGTCTTTCAAGTTCTTGATATCTTTCTTCTGCAATATCATTTCTGGAGGCATGCAAGCCAAAGAGACAGAATGCTTTATGCTTATCTAATTGCTCAACTTCATTTGTTTCTGCATCAACATTCTTTAATAGTTTGGTTATTTCTGCTTTTAGTAATAACTCTACTAAAATTCATCAATGATATACAGACCATTTTGTTTAGGTTGATAACTTCGAACATAATACATCAAACAATGCCTGTCTTCTTAACAAACAAAGAAAATTTCATTCTTCAATGATCCAAAATGAGGATCAATTCATACATTATCAAACATGATAGATTAACTATTCAGTGATGTTTTATAACATGAATTTTACATTCTGACAGGAAATGAAATGGACAGTAAAGACAGTCAACCTGTGTCACCTAGCATCGTCGACACGTAGAGGAGAGGATCCCAAGGGACATTAGCAGCAGCCCATCCGCTGTTCTCAGACTCTATAAATTGTTGCTCAGATGACCAAACACCGTCTTCTGCTCCAATTTTCATCACAGGCATGCTCGTTATCCTGCTTGTTGCCATTTCTACTGTGCACGGATTTAAATATGCCATGTCCATTGCTAGTTCAGATACCCCAGAAAGCTCCCATGTAGCTCCAGAGCCAAAGGAATTACTCTCAGGAATATGATTTAACTGTATAGGCCACACCAGGTTTGTCGCAGCAGTAGCAGTTTGACTGGCCGGAACATGGCCAGTCACCATGTTACCATGATCCAAAAGAATGTCAGCTTTACTAGATCCTGGATTGCCAGAAATATGAAGAGGGTTCAGGTTTCCGTTCCCTTGAGAAATCACGCGATCGCTGGTCGATGCTAGCTCTCTCTTGTCATGAGCGAAACTTGCAACAGCAGTAGGTTGTCGCATAACTGAAGTACAATTATTAGTTGGAGGAAGAATTCGCAGTCCCTTTCCATCAAGGAGTTTTCCCTTGAGTGCACCTAGAATCCCTTCTTCTTCGGCCCCCGTCCCGCAAACATCCTCAAATGAGAAGGGCTCAATGTTATCAACACCACCAGCACCAGAATTTAGCGCTGACTGAGGCAGTTCAAAGTTGGTTCGAGCATTATCACCCCGTAAAGCCCGAGCTGCATCATCGTAAGCACGGGCTGCATCTTCTGCCGTGTCAAAAGTTCCAAGCCAAAGCCTAACCTTCTGCAAGGAATCCTTGATCTCAGCAACCCATCTCCCCGATGGCCTCTGCCTGACTCCCACAAACCTATGGTGTCCTCTTGATGATGACTTCCTTCTTCCTCGCAAACCATCAGTTGGTGCACCCATGTTCACTTGCGCAGCTTCATCCAACCGTGCGGTAGTGTCAGGGATGGTGTCTTCTTTTTGATTATTTATAACAGGGCTACCATGAAATGGTATCTGCAGATCTAACGTAAGTACAAACCAGGAAATGCCAATTCGAGCTTGTTATCAAATTGGATGAAATGGGATGTCGCTGTTGCAGGCCTTGCAGTTAATATCGACCTAAAATTAAAATATTAGTACCTTCGTAAAGAATTACATGTAGAGCGTGACAGAAATTAAGGTATTATAATCATAAAAATTTATTATTAATAATATTTAATTAAAAAAAAGAGGGAGATTGAGATAACAATACATGGGATGAGTAGAACTCTTTGATTTTATCGAATTTATTTTTGAAAAATGATATTAAAAGTACAAATGAATTTAACCTTTTCTTAATCACCTTGCACTCTCTTTTGATGTGATTTTTCAGTTGTTTATACAGGTGAAGAGCATAGTTTAATCAGGTTGATTTTGAAAATTGAATTTTGTAATTCTTAGAATTAAATTATCCAAACTTTTTTGAGCTTGAACTGAAATTAATTTGGTTCAACTTATTTTTTTCAATTTCCATACTCAAAATTCTAATAATCCAAAATCAAATCAAACCTAATATTTTCTAAATCCATCAAATCTGATTTGAATCAACCATCACAGTCTCATGAGTCTTGCAAAACTAACTTTGGTGAACAGAAAGGGGATAGATATACATATGTACTTCTCATTAATCCTCATTTGAATATATAAATAAATTGAAATCATACAACCATACAAGCATTTCTCGGTCATTACGTGTCTAGCAATTCAAAGGAATATTGAGTAGAAACCTTATTTGACCAAGTTACAAATGCGTTTTTGGTTGTAGCAAAAGGAGCATTAAACCAAACCCACTTTTCAATTTGTCCCATTGAATGATGATTGAGAATAGAAGATGTCTAAATCTCAAGCCAAGTGCCTTTCTTTTGTCACATGCAATTGATATCATTAAAGAGAGAGAAGAAGATATGCAGTAGACAAAATAAAAGAAATAATTAATGAAATAAGCGTGGTGCTAATGAAAAGGGACAAGAGAAAGACATTGTTGCTTAAATTAAATGGTGAGGAATGATTCAAAGATGGGAGTTAGGGGATTGATGATGTGGGTGTGTGGGTTGGGGGGTAATGCTGACATTAACTAAAAGACTCATATTCATTTCATCTGTTATTCTATTGAAATGGGTTGGACTCTTATGTTTGGAAATGATAGGAGCGGCGCAACACATCAAATAATTCTACTCAAACAGATGCAGATGCATGCACCGCTACAAGACCTGCATGGAACGTAATACACACACAACCTTTTCATCATTTCTTTGAAACCATACACATCACGAACACACGTGCATGGATGTGATAAATTATCCCTCCCTTATTAAATTCTCGTTAAATCTAAAATAGTAGATTGGTTTGACCTTTTTCCCCCCGATTTCTGCCACGTTGAAGAGTTCTTTTATTTTTTTGGCTCACGAGAAAATTGTCATGCTGAGGTGTAAACATGCTCTCTTGCAATAAAGGTCAAAAGAAAAAGCAGCACCAAGCAAAGTAGAATCAACGACGACCCATGTCCACATGGAAAAACAAGTTACGAGTTAGACGAGCATCCATCCGAACACAATTTGTTTTGTTTTCTTGCTCCTATTGATTACAAATGAAAACCAAACTGAAACATAGAACCAATCGCAACCATGCCACCATTTTCTATCATTCTCCAGAGGGCTTCATCACAATTCCACCATTGCTACACCTTGTGCCACAACTGTCATTCTACCTGCTCTCATGTCAAGACAATAAAATAACAAGTTCGATCTCACCTTTTTCTCCATTCTGATCTCCCTGCTGTTTCCAATGCCTCACGGCGATCTATGTGCTTCTGATGCAGTATTTGCTTGCTAAATGTTCGGAAACACCAACACTTAACAAACAATGCCTTCAATGGCAAACGAGTTTTTAAGATCAGCAATTCCATGCTGTACGATTACCACCAAGTTACTTAAACCGTAAAACAGGAATCTCCCCCAAGCCAAAAAGAAAAACCCATCAGTAACTTGAGAGTTTGAAATGAAAAATTCTTTCTAAAAACAATAAGGGAATGGTTTGGTACACAAGGCTTTCTTAACATTTCATCACCAGCACTAGTTTGAAACTGGTTTTGTGAAATAAGAGGAACAAGATGAGCTACCTACAAACAAAAGCAAATCCTATTTGCAAAAACATGGCTTCTGAAAATTTTAGAAATTGGGGGGAGAAAAGGATGTCGTATAAGAAGCATTAATCTAATAGAACACACTGAATTTTTAAAAGATTTTGAAAATTTCACATATTTCTACTCAACTGCATACTGTCCCTGCAAGACAAATGAGAATGAATGTTTAACCTGCATCAAAAATCACTGACAATAAAACCTCAAACAACATGGGATCCTGGGGTTTGCTTATAACAGAGATCAACCATAACAGCACTTCATGAATAACATTTCATTTAATATGAGCATGATGAGCAACCAACATGTAACTTGTAAAGTACAACGTAATTCCAGTTTATAACTTGGAGCAAACTCTGCAGAACGTAGTAAAAACGAAGTTGTGAAACAAGAGAAAATTATGATCATAAGGAGTGTTTAGAAATGTCAAAACAACAAAAAGTACTGAATGGGTCAAACTAGATAGAGGATTTTGTTCGATTCACACACTGAACATGATACATGATTGATGAAAGAAGTAAATTTGTTCCCAGAGCTTTTAAACTAAGAGCTGAAACACAAAATAAAAGATCTTCTAAAACTAAGCACTGAAACTTGAAATACAGTATTTTGAAATTAAAGAAAATACTGACGGGGCAAAGCTAAGTCGAGAAAAGGACATTTCAAGAATCTTTCTAGTAACCAAAAGCAGCATGCATTCATAAATTTAGAAAGACTCCATTTGCATAAGCTCCAAAAACTTCAGAAGAATCAGCACGCCATTACATAAAAGACTGATGCATGCACACCTATAGGGGATCTGCAAAAATTAGTAGGAAAACATGAAGATAACAATTTCAAAATAATATATATATATATATATACCATAAAATGACTAAGAAAAAAAATTTCACTAATTCTAGACTTATGAGATGGCTCTCATGCAAATCAATCACAAAAAAGGGGTGGTGATGCAAATAGCAAATTAGGCTTAACAAACAAGATGAAGATGTTCAATACACAATTTCTAAAGTTATAAGAATGCTCTTGTTGTGAACCCAACTATATTACCAACATGCAAAAGAACTAATAACTGAACGATTCATGCATGTGTGCAAGCCTAACATCCAGTAGATTATAGACAAAAGCTGAACAAAAGAATGAAGTATATGTATCTATATCTTACCGACGAGAGACGCTATCTAGTGACTCATGTAAGGCCCTAAACCATATTGCCCAACACTACCATGCTGCCCCCTTCCGGAACCACTCTGACCTACCTGCTGACCTGAGTAACCACCCTGCATAACTCCCTGATTTCCATACGGGCTTATATTCATTTGATTACCATAAGTACCAGACATCCCAGGCGCTGCACCAGGCACACCACCCTGATTAACAGCAGTAGCAGAACCCAAACTTCCTAACAAATTAATCCCCAGTCCATTGCCCTGAGTAGCAAGTAAAGCCGTTAAAGCTTGTCCAAGTGCAGGATTCAAAGCAGGTCCTCCAGCAGCTCCTTGATTAAACCCAATTCCCGGTCCCGCAGCAGCAGGTGCCATTAAATGACCAAGACCACTAGCATTACTAGCAGTATAACCACCAGGATTCCCATTCCTTTGATAATGAGATTTCTGCACATTTTGATGCTGACCCTTGCTATGTTTTGGCCCATCAACAGCTTTCTGACAATGCAAAACATGACCTTCAAAATTCTTGTGCGGTTCTTCAAGTGCTTTCCTGGCACTCTCAACACTCTTATACACAAACAAACAAAACCCTTTTGGCTTCCCGGTCGTTTTATCCAACCCCAATGGCCCCTCCTCAATTTCCCCAAACTTAGCAAAGAAGCTGGTCAGCTTCTGCGGATCCAACTCCGACCCAACATTACTTACATATATCTTCCTCTCCGTATACTCAGACACCATCACCTGCGGCTGCTGGGCATTACTATTGGCAGTATTTGAAGCTGGAACAGGACCAATCGAAGCCAATTGACAAGCAGTCATTCTATTCCCAATCTTCTTCTGAGGCTCCTCCAACGCTTTCCTTGCTCCTTTCCGTCTCTTGAAAAGTATAAATCCATATCCTTTCGATTTCCCTGAAACCTTATCCGACACAGCCTTGCAATCCTCAATCTCTCCGTACTGGTTAAACGCATTAATTAGGGTTTCAGCCGTGGTGTCCCACCCGAGTCCGTGAACGAAAATCTTCCTGTGTGCAGGATCCGCATCCGCTATTTCACGTATCCGATTCGCCACGTCACTGTGATTATCAGAAGCTTCTTTAAGAAGATTTATCAACTGTTCCTTCCCAAATGGCTCCAGAAGTTTCTCTATAGGATCGTCGTCGTCATCGATTTCTTCATCTTCTTGTTGTACGCCTTCGTTTTGATTCTGATTATCTTCTTCATCGCCTTCTTCATCGCCTTCTTCTTCTCCTTCTTCTTCTTCTTCTTCTTCTCCTCCTCCTCCTCCTCCTCCTCCTCCTTCATCACCAACCTGTTCGTATTCTTCTCCTACTGTTTCTTGATTCTCGTTCGGTTTTTCAATTTCTTCTTCTTCTTGATTCTGTTGTTCTTGTTGTTGTTGTTGTTTCTTTGGTGGTTCGGTCGATTCCACGTTCTCCTTCGAATCGAGCTTTCGCTTCCTCGCCATCTCTGCTATTTCTGTATTTTCCAAATGGGCGTATTTCTGAGCTAGGGCTAGGGTTTTTGATGTAGTAGTAGTTGTGGATAAGCATGGGCCCACAAAAACCTCAATTTGCCGCTAAATTTATTTGGCAATTCAAATTTGGTCCACCGCACTTGCATTAAATTAACAATTGACCCACTTGCATACCATTAAGTCCAAATTCGCCCCTCAACTCGTCTCTAATTTCATTTGATACTCACATTCTTCATATTTAACAAAACTATTTTAATCATATAAATACAGTGACAACAATGTTGTACAATCAGTAATATTTTAATCATATGATAATATTTATTTAAATATAAAATTAATCTCAAGAATTAAAATTGTACCATCATTTGTTCTATCGCGTCAATGGGATGGGATTATGATCACATTCCTCACGTCCAGATTCTGAAGGGGGCACTGGAGACAGCCTACCATAAGACCATCACCATGCCATGAGTTATGATGGCTTGATTCAATAGGGCGGATTGGGATTTACATGGAGGAAAAGCACTTGACGTCGTTGATTATTAAACGCATCTCAAAATTACCTGATGCGGGTAATTTAGAGCCCTCGGAGAATTGATTCCTGAAGTTATTACAATGCGAATATTTACCCTCAAATATGATCTTAACTAGAAGAGATGCAGGGAAACGTGGGAGAAAAACATGAGAAATGAAGAATTAAGAGATGAGGACAACGATAATGGGAGAAAATGAAACCCTGCAAGTTCATGTATCATGCAACATGGCAAAGATCTTTATGTTCCGTAGGATGTTGCCAACATGACTGACTACGCCATGTCGGGGAAGTTGTCATTTGTCTCGAGGACCAGTCCGAGTGCAAGTTCGTGTATATGCTGAAGCCTGGCGACTCCTTGTATAGCCTACGTACAGCACCAAGTATCAGAAGATAAACAGCTGAAATAGCAGTAAAGACCCAGTTTACATGGTACTCAGTTGAGCGGAAGGCTATTCATACCGTTCAGAAATTCCAGAAGTTTGAAAAGACAAACCATCTGTTCTTCGATTTCGCAAGAGATCCAGACCTGCAACGAGCATCAATATGCCATGGCGTGTTTTTCTAGTCATATTGCAGATCTTGTTTTATGCTTGCTGTGAGCTACACTCAGCAAGAAATTAGTAAAAATGTGCTCATAATCTGGCATTTTCCCATAACCTGCAATGATTCAAATTCTTGTTAAACTCGAGACTTGCTATCAAGCCAATACTTCAAACTGAAGCAACAGGTGTCCAAAGTTGAGCCAAAACCGCTCGAGACTCATCATTATGCAAATGTTCGGATTACAAGAAAGAAAGATTAGGGAAATGCAGGTAAGCCTATACATTAGAGATTCAAGACTAAATGCATAGAGTAAGACGACATACCAGGAAAGTAGTTGATGTCAATCACATAGAATATATTTTCAGTCCCATGCTCCCGAATCATGTCCATGTTGAACAACTGGAGGCCCTGAAAATCCATTACAATGAAGTCATGATTAAATGAAGATCGATGAAAAAACAAGACAAAAAGAGAGAGGGGGAGAGAGGAAACAATGGTTACCAGCCGATTACGAAGTTCCCTTGAAAGTCTCTCCAATAAAGGATGTGGAGGAAGTTCTGCAAGAAGGCACCCATCAATGCTAGAGGAGTTGGGATAATCAACAACTGTGCAAGTTATTTGCTGACTTATCCAAACCAACATACAAGTCATACGGAAACTTAACAAAGAAATAATGCATCCACTATATTCAGCCACATGATACTGCTCCTATAAACTAAAACAAAGAGGAATGAAGCGACTGATTCAACTATGCAGTGTTATGTCTTACAGAGCATTGAATTCATTTCAGGACAGTAAGGAACAAACGACTGCAAATTCTTCCTATAACACTAAGCATGAAAGAGATGAATCATATAATTGAAAATATTATTCACAGAAAGAAACGTGAAGTTCCTTCAACAAAAAGGTTTCTGAGGAATCTCACCACCTACAGAAGGATCCAGATTCACACTATCTGCAGAAGCTGCGGCAGATGATACCCTTGGAAAACGGAACACTCCAGTGACATTTGCTAGCTCACAATCAGTAACATTGGGCAGAGAGAAGCGCCGGACAACCTTTATGGCTTCACCAACAACATAAATCTTAAAGAGCACACCACCTAGTCCAATAGGTGCAAAAGTTAAAATTTCAAACAATACAGAATCGGTGGATTCAATAAAAAAGGTTTTCATGTCTTATTGAAACATCATACCATGATTAACAAACTCTTGTAGAACTATAGGAGGCTCCAGTTCAGACAGAGAAAATTCATCATAAGCAAGAAATAATTCATGTGACTTGGCAGTTCCATCCACTACCAGAGGTTTTGCAACTACAATGGTAACAAAGGTGAGAAATGATTAGACAATACAGATCCATAAAAACAATTGGGGAAATTATTAATTATTCAAGTAACCATTATGAAAACCACAACTTGCAAAACAAAAACTGTCATACTAATGGTAAAAGGATTTCAAAGTTGATAATTATAAATCTATCAACCAAAGGCATGGCCATGCAAGTGAATTAACCTTAATCCCACATCAGGTATGCAGAGGTGAGTACCAAAAAATAGACCAAGTTGCACATTTTCACGGAAATTTTACCTAGTGGCAACTTTAACCCAGCTTTGGTAACTTCATGAGGTATGGATGATGAATCTTTCTTGACAACGATTTGCTTTGGAATGCAAACCTTGCCTGCGAGAACAATTGATCATGCCTATATAGTTGGCAATTACCGTCTAATGTTTGAAGCAAAACCTAGTGCAGAAGGCCCCACAAGAAAGATGAAAAGAAAACCTACAAAGTAACTCATAGAAACATGCTAGAACTATTACCGTGACAATCAGCCAAATTGATATCAGCAACATACTGGAGCATGGACTGGCGGTCCTGTAGATGCTGTATAGCATCCAAAGGATCAAGGATAGTTACTTCTGGATGTTTTTTCTGGTAATCCTTTAAGATGAAAGAACAAGATCAAAGTATAAGGATGAGCCTTCAGCCTGGATAAATACAATTCCAGAAAGGAATATGAAAACTACAGCCATCTCCATTATGCTTGCAATACTACATTAGTAATAACATGCGATGGCTCAGATCAAAGCTTTTAATGTAACAAAATGAAATTATGAGGGTGCTACTGATAATAAATTTTTAATCAAGGAAAGGAACATCTCCAGGAAATTTAATATAAGAATTTGTTAATACATGATAATACATGTTAAACGCATCTCAGCTACCCAGCCAGCATGATTATGATGAGAAGAGAAAGAATTCTACATATTTCCAAACAAAATAATCTTTCAAGGTTTATTAGAGGCTGATTTTCCGATAATTTTCTGAAAGTTGAAAATTTTATCTCACTGTAAACTGATGGAACTAGTCTACATCAAGTCATAGACCGCACACATTCTGAAAGTTAATCAATTAATAGATATTCAATTAGCAAAAGGCCAGAATACAAACCTCGATAACTTCGAACCAGTCCTTTCCCAACAGCTACAAAGAAATACAAAGATCATTACGCAGTTGCTCATAACTTTGAGATAAAAAAGAGGCGATGTTTACATGAAAAAGATGATATCTCAAATACATTCTTTTTCCAAATAAAGAATTTTAACAGCCTGGAAAGCAACTAGATGCAGATCAAAATGTTTTCGAACATAGAGTGAGCTGCTAAAGGATAGAAGTGCCTGCACATACATGAGAGTGTTAGAAAGAATTACAGAGAGAGATGCCAGCACTAACCTTGTGTAAGATAATATCAAAAGGACCTTGATCTACTAATGGCCTTTTTAGATCAATAGTAACAAATGATATCCCTTTAGTTCTGCATGGAAAATTGAAACAACTAAGTTAAACATGGTAAAATGCCTAAAAGAAGCAGCATTAAGGAAGCTTAAGGAATTGAGTGCTTGAGTCGACTCAACCCAACTACTAAAGCCAATTAAAAACATAAAAACTACCACCAAGCCCCAATGGAATACAACAATAATTTTCAGAACTAAACAAGTACATGATAATAGAACTTTATTTATACATTTAACATCCTGAGTATCTGATTTCCCGCATATTCGTGTGCCCCACAGGCAGATCCCGCCAATCTATAACGTGGCAAAGCACTGCAACTGGACCAATTAATAAATCCTTCTATATTTAAGACCGTCTATTCACGTACGTGCATGGCAAAATATTAATAAATTACAAAGTTAAGAGCATATATTAGCAGCAACCATCATAATTTAACGTACCAAAACACACAATATTAGAAAAATAGCAGACCAATAAATAACAGGAAAATCATTAGACAGCTTATTGTCCCTATGAACCTTTCAAACATCAGAGCAGGAACACCAAACAGTAACTTATCTTCCTCCTAGAAGCAGATTGAAAGAGCATACGTGATGAACATTAACTCAACTCATTTAACAAGGCCTTAATTAACCCAAATTAATCAGAATCAGCCACGACAAGAGCTCTGATATTCGAATAAAGCAAGAGGACAGACAAAAACAATCCAAGTTCTTGATTGACCAGGAAAATATCAAGAATTCTAAAAGACCCGTTTCAGGAAATTGAATATCCGTATTCCCAAGGGAACAAAACTGCACAGCCACACAGTCCAAAATATAGAGGGCAACGTTCACATAGATTCAAAAAGAAAAGAAACACAGTGCATGGAAACAAAATTTTAGGAAAAAATTAAAAAGAAAGAAAGAAAGAAAGAACAGTGAAATGAGGAGCACCTGGCTAAAGCTTCAAACTTGGGTTGTAAGAAACTCTTCTTCTTCTTCGATGTCAAAGCATAGCCAACCACAATTGCTTTTTGAGGCTGTTGTATTGCCAAAGACGTCGTTTTCATGCCGTCCTGTTTCTCTTCTTGAGGTGAGATTTCACCGTTGATCCTCATAGCTCAAGAAACTCAGAAAAACCCTAATACAAACTCAATCAAAAATTCAATCTTTCTTTACCAAACACTAAACGAAATTGGGGGGAAAAAAGCTTGAAGTAAAACGAAGTCTGTTGTTTGACTAATTTACTCAAAAATAGAAAATGAAGATCAGATATTTTACTCCTCAGAAACTACTTTTTAGGGATTATAATATTAATTAATCTATAAACCCCATAATTAATAATTATTTTCCTATTTTACAAGTAAATTTATATAGGATTTTTTTATAAAAATACAAAAAAATTTAAAAAAATACGAATTTTTTAATATATATTAAATATTTGATATTAAAATTTTAAATTATTATTTTTTAGTATTAATTTAGAATAATATACTTTTTATATTTTAATAATTTTTAATTTCAAAATATTTTTTATTAAAAATAATGTAGTATATACTAAAAATTAAAAAATATATTTTTAAAAATAAAAAAATTATTGAATAAAATTGAAAAAAATAGAATTTAATAAGTTATTTTTATAAATAATTTATGCAAGTCCCATAAAAATAAAATTATTTTCTATTCTTGTAATTATCTCATTTATTCTAAAACCAAATGGATTGCCGAAGGGGGAGGGAGGAGAGCGCCGAGGGACAGAGGACAACAAATGGACTGATTTGGCGGGTTGGGATGGGGTGTATATTGCAGTTTGGCCCCCAGTATCAGCAAAGCCTGCCACCGATGAGACCTCCCTCTGCAGGCCTTCCCCTTCTCATTTTCTGCAAAGATTCTTCTGCAACGAGGGGACTTCTGTGTGACTGGTTCAGATCCTCCCTTCACTGATCAAGCAAACTATAATGAATTTTCTGAAGGTACATACAGCAATGGCTTATTATCAGGACAATGGAATGATTGGTAGGTATAATAGTTGGTGATGAATTGGTTATTGATGGCGGAATGGCAAGCTTTGAAGCGGTTGAAAAGCTTGGAAATGATTTACGTTGTAAATGCACTGATCCTGGCCTGTTCCTGCCTCTTGCCAACTTTATCAGCAAAGGTCATCTCGAGCTACTCTGTTTCATCTCCTTTCTTCTCATTTCCGAGGGCTTTAATCCTGTTCTCTGTGCAACTTTTAATTTCTGGAATTGCCAGGGAGAATACATGTTGGCATGTTTATGCATTTAGGTCCCTGTTTCCGTTCCTGTAGGATTGGCCAGATATCGACTTTAAAGTTTCTGAAGGTGTTGATTTGATTGCTTTATCATTGGTCAATGATTCTGATTCTGTGAAGATCCTGAAGAACTACCTTTCTACCAATTCAGCCAAGTAAGTAGAAACTTGCCAAGTTATCACAGTATATACTTGTTTTTCCGAAGAATTTACTGAATTTAAAGGTAGAACGTTTGGAAAATCATTGCCTAAGTTGGAGATTAAGTTTTCCTGTTTACATGGCATATTAAGCATATAGTTTTCCGTCAAGTCCCATATTCGCTCTATCGCACTGAGGAGGCAAATTTATCATGGTGATTGAAGTGGATACGTGATCTTACCCTCTGGCTAAAGGATTCTGGTAGTCTCGGATCAGCATCGGATTGAGGATCTCGAAAGGTTTCATGACTGAATGAAAACAAAGTAACCCATGTGCCCTGAACATACTCACACAGTTCAACAGGAGATAACTCATGTTTGCAGGGAACTAGACAAGCCTGTGATCGTGGCTTCCCAGCTTCTGGAATCAATGGTCGAAAATCCAACACCAACACGCGGTGAGATACTATTTTATGAAGTGGCATTTTATTTGCGAGGCTTCTGGCAATGGAAGATTGAAGATTGGATGATTTCTCATGGCACAGGATTTTTGTGGGGAAATATGATGTTTCTGTAAAAGAAATTCAACAACGTATGTTGTTCTCTACTCATTCACTAACTCAGTTTGTTAACAGGAGTGATTTGCCAATTTAAATATGTTGAATATTATTTAATTTAAATTTGATTTTTTGTATGACAATCTAATTTAAAGATAATTTATTAACAATAATGAAATCTAATGCTGTGAAAACTTATCAAAAAAAAAATTTTAATAATTTACAATTTATAAATTGATCATGTTATAATGTAATATTAATTATACTAAATTATTCATAATAAATTTAAATTATATTTGAATTCATCAGGGACCTACTTCACTGATTATAACTAACAGAAAATGGTAAACGTTAACTAGCAGCATGGAATCGAGAAAGCCAAAAACTCGCGCCACGTATTACTGAATAGCAAATATCATTCATCACTTAGGAAGCACTTGAAAATAAGGTCCATAGAAGACAGCCACAGAAGCATCAGAGAGCAAAAAGCTTAAAGACAACAGCATACGTTCACAAAGGAACAGAAAGGGTGACAATGCTAAAAGGTACAACGATTGTTTAATATTCTCCTTCGTCTTCATCTTCACCCTCACCTGATTCTGCACCTACCTCTTCATAATCCTTCTCGAGAGCAGCCAAATCCTCGCGAGCCTCCGAGAACTCTCCTTCCTCCATACCCTCGCCCACGTACCAATGCACGAAAGCACGCTTTGCGTACATAAGATCGAACTTGTTGTCAATGCGCGAGAACACCTCAGCCACACTGGTAGAGTTGGAGATCATGCAAACGGCTCTCTGCACCTTCGCCAGGTCGCCACCAGGAACAACAGTAGGTGGCTGGTAATTGATACCACACTTGAATCCAGTTGGGCACCAGTCAACGAACTGAATGGTACGCTTAGTCTTGATGGTAGCAACTGCAGCGTTCACATCCTTAGGCACAACATCACCACGATACATCAAACAGCAAGCCATGTACTTGCCATGTCGAGGATCACACTTGGCCATCATAGAAGAAGGCTCGAAAGCGCTGTTGGTGATTTCGGCTACGGAGAGTTGTTCATGATAAGCTTTCTCGGCGGAGATAACCGGAGCATAAGAAGAAAGCATGAAATGGATTCTTGGGTAGGGGACCAAGTTGGTCTGAAATTCAGTCACATCTACATTCAAGGCACCATCAAACCTCAAAGAGGCGGTCAAAGAAGATATCACCTGAAAATTCAAACAAAATAGTGTTAAAATGCATTTTCTAACTTGTGAATTCTCCACTTCTGATTCCAATAATCTGAGTACCACTCACCTGAGAAACAAGCCTGTTCAGGTTGGTGTAAGTGGGCCTCTCGATATCAAGAGAGCGCCTGCAGATATCATAGATAGCTTCATTATCGAGAAGAACAGCAACATCAGTGTGTTCCAAGAGGGAATGGGTCGAAAGCACACTGTTGTAAGGCTCAACAACGGATGTGGAAACCTGAGGAGATGGGTAAACAGTGAAACCCAGCTTGGATTTCTTTCCGTAATCAACAGACAAACGCTCCAAGAGAAGGGATCCAAGACCTGATCCAGTGCCACCCCCAACAGCATTAAACACGAGGAAACCTTGAAGTCCGGTACAATTATCAGCAAGCTTCCTTATACGATCCAGGCAGAGATCAACAATTTCCTTGCCAACTGAAAGGAACAAGCAAAAAAGTTGCAGTTTCCAATCAGAATGCTTAAATCCTAGAGTTCATTAGGTTCAATATTTATGAAAAAATTCATTTTATTTGTATCAAACACAGTGCTAACATCGACCGAATTCCAACATGTTAATTGTTTGAAACAAGACCTTGACTATTTATCTAAAGATATGAGAGTTACTGGTATAATGGCCGCGGGCAAAGTTGTTGGCAGCGTCTTCTTTGCCGCTGATGAGCTGTTCTGGATGAAAGAGCTGGCGATAAGCTCCGGTACGGACCTCATCAATAACAGTAGGTTCAAGATCAACAAAGACGGCACGAGGAACGTGCTTTCCAGCACCAGTTTCGCTGAAAAAAGTGTTGAATGCATCATCTCCTCCGCCTACCGTCTTGTCACTCGGCATCTGGCCATCAGGCTAAACAACAAAACAAAACAAAATATGAAATTATAAAATCAGAGCTTCGCTGATCATATCACAATAAACAACGCATTAATTGCTTTGCTAAATGTTACATTAAAAATTAACGCACATTATCCAAATCCAAGACGGACAAAGCACAAATGTTATTTTCACAAAATCTGTAATAAAAAAGGTTTAAACACAGATTCAAGAAGATATCGCTATATCATACAAATCTACGAAACTTTAAACACATCATAGAAATCTAAACACAAGTCTAACAAAAATAAAGAAAAATCTCAGAAACATTGCTTGCATGCACGACGAATAGTCATATTCGAATCCTGACGGATTACATGCACATGTATCAAAATAAACAACAGATTCATGATTATACAAATCTAACGTGAGCAAAAAAGAAAAGGAAATGATACAAAAACAAATCGAAGCCTATCAAAACACATATGAGAGAGAAAGAACAAAGACCTGAATGCCGTGCTCGAGGCAGTAAAGTTCCCAGCAGGCATTGCCGACCTGAATACCAGCCTGACCGATGTGAATCGAAATGCACTCTCTCATTTTTGTCGGATAAACAATCGGAAAAGTTTCTTAGAAACGATGGCGTTTATGAAGACGCCCTGTGTTCTTTGGTTCAGAGATTTCAAAAAGCACAAACAGAGATGATGATGGCAGGAGAAACGAGGGTATTTAAGGTTCGAAAAAAGGCCAAGATTAGTTACAATTAATGACGTGTCAAATTTTTATTGGTAGAATGTTTTCTTTTGATTTTTATTTGCCAGCTAATAAAGCTACGGAAGCCTCCTTACCTACCTGTCACGACCACGAATGGATGAGAGAGGAAGCAAACGGTTAAGGGCGTGTTCGGTAAGTGGGATATTGCTATCGATGAATAGAATAAATATATGTTTTAACTCAATTTTGATTTTTTAAAATATTTAATTTCACGCTTTAATCATGAAAAAAATAAATTCCAGATATATGCTTTTTTTTTATAACACAAGATATAGGATAAAATATAATATAAAAAAGCATAAGTTAGATATATTTTTATAAAATGGAATAAATAATAAAATATTTTTAAATTTAAATTGAATTAATATGAAAAATATACTTATATGTAGGCGTATACACCTTTGTATGGTATAGGTTTCATTATCACTATAGGAATGTTATTAATTAATTAATATTTAAAGTATATGCCATGAGCAGGACGAATATGATGTAGCATTTAAGCATTTAGTATATTCTACATGTACCAGGCTTAGCTGTACCTAGTAGACCACATCACTAGTAAATCACATCTTCCATAACGACGGTTGTGAGGTGCAACCCGGGAGAAACTCATCCCGGTACTGAAACGAATACAGTATGACTAGCTGATCAATAATTGTGCTGGTAGCTTCTGTGCAAATCTTCCATCGACAGCCCAAGTCAAGTAACTCTTTTGCTCACCATGGCAACGCCGGTCCTCCCTCGTAAGAAGGGCACAGGGTTGAAAACATGGCTGCTGCTGAACTCAGTGGGCCAGAATCAAGTGATAGAAGCTGGCAAGTACTCCATCATGCGTCGGACAAGTCTTCCAGCTCGTGATCTTCGTGTTTTGGATCCGCTTCTGTCGTACCCGTCAGCAGTTTTCTGTCGTGAGAAAGCCATTGTTGTAAATTTGGAGTACATAAAAGCAATAATAATGGCGAAAGAGGTGCTTCTTTTAAACTTTAAAGACCCTTTTGTTGAGCCGTTTGTTCAGGAATTAGAAAGAAGGATCCTCTGCTATTATCAAGCAACTAAAGAACAAGTAATTACTTGATATTCGTTGTCATTTTATGGCCTTTCTTGCTGATAATATACCAATTAAGTAGATATTTTTTTTCCATAAATTTCAGGAAGAAAGTGAGTTTGACAGGAACCAGCTCAATGATGGCAAACCTGAGGAGCCAGAGCAACATCTTGCAAGCTCTAAAAAGAATTTGGAGGGTTCTGCAGAATTTCAAGAAAATGAAAGCAAGGCGGAGAGAAAACAATCTTTCAGGAAAAAGACTGAATCATTAACGGTTCTTCCATTTGAGTTTATAGCATTGGAAGCATGCCTCGAGGCCACTTGCACTAGCTTAGATAATGAAGTAATATATCATCCTTAAAACCCCTTTCTTCCATGGTCATTTTACAGCTTCTGGTACTGAAATCATCTCCAAAATTTGTCTATTTATGCAATCATTAATCATGACAGTTACTAAAAAGTATCAGATGCTACGAATATATTACTTGATATGTAATCTTATATGATATTGGTTAATCAACTGAAAGAAATTGTTGACATTCAGGCGAAGACACTGGAGGAGGAGGCACATCCTGTGCTAGATAAGCTCACTTCTCAAATTAGCACTCTGAACTTAGAACGGGTTCGCCAGATGAAGAGTCGGTTAGTTGCAATAGTCGGCCGTGTTCAAAAGGTATTCAAGTTTTAAATTTATTTAGATTGGGTTGATGAACATGGAGATTTTCTTAAAAAAAAGAACATAAAAATGATGATGATGATGATGATGTAGGTGAGGGATGAATTAGAGCATTTGCTAGATGATGATGGAGATATGAGAGAAATGCATCTGACCTACAAATTATATCAACGATATCTTGAAGATTCATCCACCGCTTCCTCGTCCGATGAAGGAATTTATGACGGACTTCCTGACATGGATGACAGGTTCATTCGTACCAAACTCAAACATCCAAACCAGATATCTAATTCATGTAAAAATAAGAGTCATGCAAAGTAATGATCCTGAAGATTTCTCGTGGGACTTGAATCAGGATTGTTCCTCCAGAGATCTTGCCGGAAAGCTACGGTGCTTCTACGAGTTACCAAGAAATCGAGAATATAAGTCAGAAGAAGGACGATGACAGGGCCGAAGATGGGTTGTTTAGTGGTTGTGGAAGGGACAGCCAGAGGAACAACGGTGGCGTCAGGACGAAGGAATCCAATATTGGGGAACTGGAAATGCTCTTGGAAGCATACTTTGTCCAAATTGAAGGCACGTTAAATAAACTAACCACGGTACGATTATTGCAACCCCAATAACAGTTAGTTACACTACTAACTACGTATTTGAACCCGAAAACTGAAAACCACATCATTAATCACAATACTAATCGAAGATTATCAAATCATTAAATACGATTAATTGGATTGATTTCATCAATTATTGATAAGTTTTGCCTATAATATTGTGGAAGCTGAGGGAGTACGTGGATGACACAGAGGACTACATAAACATAATGTTAGATGAGAAGCAGAATCAGCTGCTGCAAATGGGTGTGATGCTGACAACAGCGACCATGCTGCTATCAGTGAGCATAGTGTTGGCTGGGATTCTCGGCATGAACGTCAGGATTGAGTTATTCAAAATCGATGTCCAGCAAGGCATGCCCAAATGGTTGTGGACTACTTGTGCCACTAATTTTGGCATCATCATTTTGTATGCATTGGCTATTGCCTTTTATAAGTTCAAAGGATATATTGACTAATAACAAACTTCAAAATATGACTTTCCTTTGTAATCTCATGCCTTCTTCTGCCTTTCACTTTTTACTTCTTTTCTTAATGTTTTTAGATACGATTTTCTTTTCTTAATTATAATAATAATAAATTTTATTAATATTTTCTTATAATAATATCAATTTTTTTTCAATTCTTTATAAAAATAATCAAATTATTATAATTATTACTTTGAATTTGAACAAATAAAATCTTTATACATCAATATAAATACATATTAGAGGTAAAAATTATTCTTAATTTCAAAAATTATAAATTTATAAAGATAAAATAAGGTATTAAATATGTAAATTTTGAAGAATAAGTTGTATCCTTAATAAAATTATTTATAATTGAATTTATATTAATTAATAATATATTAAAAATTAGATTATAAACATGATATTTGTTAATTATTTTTACAAAAGTATATTATTTTATTTTATTTTATGTTTATAAATTAATTATAATTATAATTTATAATATTTTTAACGAAAAACATATGAAACTTCCAAAAATTATATTTAAAATTTGTATATTAAAAGAAATTTAGAAGAAAAATATATATAAAAAAATAAATAGAAACCTGCATTAGTTATAACTTCCATGAGTTCCTTGTATTTGCTATAAAAACCGGTCTTCCTCCTCCTTCTCTCTCCATTGATCCCACTGCCTAATTTCTCTGTACGCCACAGCCTGCCCTTCTTAACTGACTCTCAGGAATTCAGATCTCCATTTCATTTTACCCAAATACTATTTGTTGAGAAAACAACTGTCTTCTTCTTCTTCTCTTTTTTTTGCTATCATCAATAACAAAGAATGAGCTATTACAATCAGCAACAGCCACCTGTTGGTGTTCCTCCTCCTCAAGGTACACTCGTTTTTGTTAAATATTTTATGTGTTTTTGTTTTCTTTAATCTTTCTCATCTGGGTATAGTTTTTTTTCTTTTTTTCATTTTGTGTTTTTATGTTGTTTTGTTGTTCTTTGATTGATAATGGATCAATGGCTTTCTTTTTCCTTTTAATTTGAGCTATGATGGATTAGCTGTTGTTCTTTGATTTTTGGTCTTATTGCATTAATCGATGGCACCATGCATTTTAGATCTGATGTTTTTGATCGGTTCTTCGATTTCTTTTTCTTTTTTTGCTTGAATAGGTTATCCACCAGAAGGATATCCAAAAGACGCTTATCCACCACAAGGTTATCCGCCACAAGGATATCCTCCACCGGGTTATCAACCACAAGGATATCCTCCACCAGGTGCTTACCCTCCTCCTTATGCTCCTCAGTATGCTCAGCCGCCTCCTCAACAGAGCAGCAGTTCTGGTTGCTTGCAGGGATGGTCTGTATTCTCTTCCTCTACAAAAAAATGTTTTGAATTTTATGTGTTTTTTTCATAAATTAGGTTACTGTTAGATGGGACTCAGATCTGAGTTTGGTTCAATGAATTGACTCGTTGAAGATAAAGAATTGGATTGAATGAACTGTTTCGTGATTACCAATAAAGATTTTCTTTTTGTTGTTGACCTCGTTTATCCATCAAGATCTCTGCTTTTTCTTTTGTTGTCTTTCGGTCAAAGGTTTCTGTCTCTTTTTTCCCAACTGGGTGTATTGGTCATTGAAATAGTGAATGAAATCCAGGTAAAGATTCATTGGAAATTCCTGAGATTTTCCTGTTTGTAAACACTCTCTGCAGGTTGTCAGAGATATGGCCCTGAATGCAAAGTACATTGTGCATATTTTTGACATTTGGAACCTTTTTTCGCCGTCCTTAGCTTTAGACTCTATGAGTACCTGTTGCTTAGCCGATCCCAAGTTCAGATAAGAATCATGGGGGTTTTGCTGTCTATCAGTCGACATAAAATCTGTCACCATTGGTTTATTTCCTGAGGAGAAAAGCAATTATGCACGTAGGAAATGAAAATGGTTGATTGTTAATGTGTGCTGAATTGGTGATTTCATGTTCATTACATTAAGTTCGTAATTAAAGATAGACCATAAATGGCCCAGAAGTAGTAGTTCGATTTTTTCTTGGTCCGTGTCAAGCAAATTACCTGCTTGTTTAGTCATGAGAGGCAAACTAAATGATCCAAAATGTTGTGGAAAATCTGTAACGATATATGGCTCTTGATTGTGGTAATGTGCTAGGATAAGATGATTAACAATACTTTTTGCTTCTGTGACGAGTGCAGTTTGGCTGCTCTGTGCTGTTGCTGCCTGCTAGATGCCTGCTTCTGAACATGACAGGGGTAGTTACCTGGAGCGGATTCAATTGAAGTGTGTGATTGTTCGTCATTACTTTCAATGTCGCCTGTGCATCTTTGGGATCATCTTATTCTTCTTCTTCTTCTTCTTCTTCTTCTTCTTCTTTCAGTTTGCTGTTAAATGCTTTTATGTTGCATGAATGACGTGAACATTGTTCTTTCTGGAGTGGAAACTATCCATTTAGTACATAAAATGTTGTCTGCAAAGCGTTCTATTCCTCTTTAACATGTTAATGATTCCATTCACTTTGGGTTCAAAAAAAAAAAAAAAGATTCCATTCGTTTGACTCCGTTATCACTTTTATTATTTATTACGTAGTATATGATATCATTTTTTATAAATTTTCAAAAAATTTATATTTTTGAAATATTTTTTGGAATTTTTATATTTTTTTTAAAAAAAAGATAAATTCCTGTATTTTTGTAATTTTTTGAAATTTTTTTAAAAGTTTAAAATCTTTTATATTAAAAAAAGTATATCGTGAAGATCGATTTTCATCTATTTTTGTTTAAAAAAATGTCAAAATGATACATTTTTTGAAAAATGGGGAAGAAGATGAATGAAGGAATATTTTGCATTATCGAGTTAGAAAATGGTCTAAATTGGAATATAATATTTAATTAGATGATCATGTCGATGTTTTCATCAATCTATTAATATCTAATTATTAATTAATTAATTAATTATTGTATGCAAATTGCAATACCATATTGGTTGCATTGTTGTTTACATAGACGACCTGCAGATTGTCATTTTCGTAAATATACGTCTGCTCCATTACTCAAGCATACCCTTTCATCTCCAAATATATATAATATTCTAATTTATCATAATAAAATAATATTTTCTAAATAATTATATTATATAAATATAATAAATTTAATAAATCTAGCTTGAATATAACGAGTTTGTATTAAATAAATTTATATAATTATTAAATATAATAGTTAAATGTAATTACTTTTTACCCGACTCATATATATATTTATATCTAAATCATATTAACTTAATAATAATAAAAAAATTATAATTTTACTCCCATAATTTTTTAATAATTTTTAACTCATAATTCATTTAAATGTTTGTAATTTTATTATTATTATTATTATTATTATTTATAATCCTAGAAATTAAAATTTTAATATGATTGATATTATATTGACATGCAAATGCTATTCAAGGTCCACGTGGCGCGGAGAGTTGCTGCCCCTGACAACGATAAAAGAAAAAGAGAAAACTGAGTTTTATATTTCTCAGAAAAAATAGAAATGATTTGTTAAATCCTAAAATAATGGCATGCTCTGTGTGGCCACACAAAACAAACCAAAACTATGTTCAATTTTAATTATTATTATTTTTTTAAATTAGCAGATAACGAATCCTTCCTCTTCGATCTGCGCCATCATATCCTCTCTCTGGTAAATTTTGCTTTTCAATCTTCAATTCAATGTTTGAGCTTCTTTCTTTCTTTTTTTTATTTAATTTTTACGGTATGATTAATTTCTTTTTTCAGCTTTTTTTTTTGTTTATTAGGGTTTCTTGTCGTTAGCTATTATAGTCATTAAAGAAGTAAATTTTTTATGGTTTATTTTTATTATTTAAATAAATTATTTTGTGGTTTTTTTGTAATTTCGTTATTCCTGTCATTACTAATTATGTTTTCGTTTTCTGGATTTGTTTGTGTGATGGGATTTTTTTAAAAAATAAAATTAACTAGGTTTCATAGAGATGTTGCTATTTGTTGACTAATATGAGCATATAGCATGTGGATTTTGACTGCAATTTCTGGTTTGATTCAGTAATTCTGGGTGAATCGGGTTAGTTTTGAGGAGTGTTCGTGTTGTGATACTTTTTAATGGGTGCACCTAAACAAAAATGGACAGCAGAAGAAGAAGCAGCTCTAAAAGCTGGAGTAATTAAGCATGGAGCTGGGAAATGGCGTACCATACTTAAAGATCCAGAATTTAGTCGAGTTCTATATTTGCGTTCCAATGTAGATCTCAAGGTTAGCACTTATTATTATTTTTATTTTGTTGTTTGTTTTTAACATTGTTATTGTTATTAGGATAAATTAGAATTGGAGTTATTGCAATTGGATTAAAATGCATGTTGTATCTTTTACGCGGAGTTTAGGATAAATGGAGGAATATGAGTGTGATGGCGAATGGATGGAGTTCGCGCGAGAAGTCAAAGTTGGCTAGTAAAAGAGTACACCATGTTGATAAACAAGGAGAAAGCAAACTTGTGGCGGTCAATACCGTCGTTCAAAGTGATGAAGCTATGTCAGATTCTAAGTCTTTTATTGTGTCTAATCCTGTAATGCAGACGGGTGGTCCAAAGAGAAGTCCTGTAAGGTCAGGATGGTTATTGTTATTTTCAGTGAGTTCTTTTGGTTTCAAATACCATGTGGCATTTTCATTGTTCCATAGTAGATTTAATATTTATATAAAAATTGCTTTTGGGTGGGCTACTTGGCTGAACTTTGTTGAAGCTCTGTGAAATTACCAGCAAGGATAAAACAATAGATAATTAGAGATGGTTTTGTCTTTGACAGCATGCTTAATCCATTTCCTAGGTTAGGCTAGAATTGGAAGGAATGAGGTTTAGAGTTGAGAAGAGAGAAGAAAAAACTGCCTTTATCTTTTCCGTTAGGTGTTTCATGAAGTGGTTATGTTAAGTGATAATTCAATAATGTCTCTTTGTCATAATTATGGGCTTATATTTCCTTTTTGGTTATTTAATTTGCTGGTAGTGTTGGTGCCGAATCAATTTTTAGAATTTTGTTTTTATTTTTCTTTATTGTAATTTTATAAAATATGATTCTCATTTGCACATTTTTCTTCCTTTCACTGTTGCAGGCTGGATACTCTTATAATGGAAGCTATTACCAGCTTGAAGGAGCCTGGTGGTTCCAATAAGACTGCAATTGCTGCATACATAGAGGTAATTTTCTGTTCATAGTGTTGCGGTCTGGTTGATATTGATTTGTTTTCTTCCCCTTAGCTTAGGATTTATGCGTTCTATGAGCATGTTATTAAACAAGTCAACCTGTTTTGCTGAAAACGATAATACTCTTCTGTCAACATCATTTATTTGGTAACTAATACTCCCTCCGTCCCAAGTCAAGTGGTGCAAATGACTTTAGTGCTGGTATTAAGGAAGTGATTAGAAAACCTTAATTTTGCAAAATTGCCTAAATTACCTTTTATGAAGTTTCATATATTTTTTTTCTTTGTTAATATTACTCATAATAAATAAGGGCAAATAAGCAAACTTATAATAATGATATCTCAAATTCTTAAATGCACCATTCAATTTGGGACAGACTGAAAAATGAAGCGAACCACTTGATTTGGTCCAAAAGGAATATTTAGTTTGATCTCTATAATCAAATTGTGACAGTTTCGACTGCTGCAGTTTGAGGTTGTTGTATTGGCCTGCTATCTGCTGATATCATATATTTCAGTTCCCTTCTGAGTTCTGATAGATGCCATTTTTTTTTTCTTGTCTTATTTTATGGGTTTGACTTGTTTTATGGTTTGATATTCTCAGCTTATTTTGTAGGATCAATATTGGCCTCCTCAAGAGTTTAAAAGCATGCTATCAGCAAAATTAAAGTACTTGACATCAAATGGCAAGCTGACTAAGGTAATCATACTTCGTATTTTGGTGCAATAGATTCTTACTGCTGACAATATCAAAGCTATCAAGCTGTAGTGAAGCACATTTAATTTGTAAATAATGCAATCTATTTCGACTAAGCTTAAGGTTTGTTGGGTGTTGGGAATATATCATTACTAGATGCATTTAGAGACATGGAGCTTTCCTTTGATCATATAACAGTGTTTCCACTACCCATAGTCATATTTGTTGGCCAGTAGATTGGCTTGTTGGAAGAAGTTGGAAGCATGAATTAGTCGTGGATCATAGTTTTGTACCCTACTAATTCATGTGCTTGGTGATACGATAATTATAGAAACTTTTATTTTCCCTTTAGCATCAAGGTTCTTATTGGATACTCTTACCCTCCTTCATTATGTTTCATTTTCCATGTTAATATGCAGGCATGGATTAGTCATACTTGAAATTGTTGAACACCTCAAATCAACCTGCAGTGGTTAGAATTTAGAATTCTGAAAATCAATTGCTGTGTTCTTTTGAAACACTTCATTTGGCAATTACAATTATGATTTTGATAAGCTTGTGGATGTTTTCATGTTTCAAATTTTTGGTTTGAAAACAGTAATTAGTTGTGGTCTTCCAAAAGCAGAATCTTCTCATCTACTCTCGCAGCACATGCAAGTAACTTTTCTGGATAATCTTTTAGTGTGATACATGAAACTTAATTACATCCTTTGAAGTTCAGTTGTAAATCTTTGAAAAGTATGAACAGATTGTTTTTGCGCATTGATCAGTACTGTTCCTGGACTAGTTTGATTGTAGACGTAGTAGATGGTTCGCAGCTTCATGAATTTTGGATCTTTAGCTGTGGTTGGGAATTATTTCAAAGTTGGATGCTAAATTCATTGTCACATTTGGCTCTTGCAGGTTAAACGCAAGTATAGGATTGCACCTACATTTTCTAACAGGAAGAGGAATGCTTCTGTATTGGATGGAAGACTCAGAATTTCTCCAAAGCTAGAGAGGGATGATTTCAATAGGCTTACGAAGTCCCAAATTGATCTGGAGTTGGCCAGGATGAGAACTATGACTGCACAAGAGGCTGCTGTAGCAGCTGCTAAAGCTGTTGCGGAAGCAGAAGCTGCTATAGCTGAAGCTGAAGAGGCTGCAATGGAAGCGGAGGCTGCAGAGGCCGATGCAGAAGCAGCCGAAGCATTTGCAGCAGCAGCTATGAAGACATTAAAAGGAAAACAAATGCCCAAGATGGTAAACTTCATTACTCTTTTTTATCCCCCTGTTTGATGATATAGTTATAGCGGGAAGTCATTTTCTCCTTTTTAACATGGAAGAATATAGCCACCTTTGATCTGAAAACGCAATTTGAAATGAGAAAAAGAGGGTGTGAAAGGCTGAGAGAAATGCTAATTTGGCGAAATTGAATCTCATGAACTAGAGACCATGTAAATCTCTTTGCTACTAAAGACTCTGATGCTAACTTTTGCCGTGACTACGTATGCCTAGGATCTTGTAATGATTCCTTTCATCTTTTGCTTGTCAACTCATCTTCAAAATTTTTTCCTTAAGAGTCTGATGAATGATGCTTTGTGAAAAAAACATATGCAGATGATTCGGGCTTGATGGATACGTGTAGAAACGATCATTCAGAAGCAAACAGACAGTCTGACCGACTGATGTTCATCAAATGCTGACATAAAATGCGTGTAAATATTGGTGTAGAAAAGGCCTTTGTGTAGGGTATACACTGTTTTTAACCGTCGAACCTGGTGATTTGGTAGATGTCTTGTTGACAGTTTCAAATGCCAAGTTGTCATTTTATTTTTTGTTCTACGAGTGCGAATTCAAGGTCAGTAAATATTGTCATGTTGTCTGTTCCTTGTTTTAAGAATAAGCAAGAGTAAAGAAGGAATAAGAGCAGCTAAAATTTTTTTGTTGATAGCATTTTGCCTGTAGTGCATTTTACAATAATCTGTTTCAGGAATCATACGTGCATGATTTGTGCTTCAGAAATTCACTCTTGTACGTAACAGGAAACAGTATTTTAACAAGGTTTGGTTCCTCAATAAAACTGGCATGTCAATCATCATGAAATGCTCTTTATGTCGCATGTATAGTAATATAATGCAATTTTCTTTATCAGCAACTTGCAGTTCTTCGCCTGGGGCCTTCAGCTTGCATAAGATTAGTACATGGAATGAAACAATCTGATGATTTTCTTCCTTTTTTTTCGTCTTTCTTACTGTGTTCTTCAGAGGCAAGACAACTAGCTTTTGCATGCCTTCGTTTTCTATGCAACATCACTCTGCATCTATGATTCATCAGACTGCAGATTAATCTATTTTTGTTCCAGAAATATTTAACATGAATGTGTTTCTTTTTCTCATTTTCAATGCGAGATGATGCGTTTAAAAATTCAAAACAAAATTTATCATTGAAAGATACAAATTTATGGGAAAATCATAAAATGTCAGAAAAATTGGAAGAATGTTAAAAGGAAACAAAAGGCAAGATTATCCATTTTCCAAGATTTGTTGAATTCAACTACCATCCGGAATTCCATCACTGGTTTTACCGTTTTTTATCAACTTATCTATACAATCTTATGATGCAAGTCCAATCAAAATCCTTTCTTTTCTTTTCTTTGGCTCCTTTTTCACTATGCCTTTTCTGGCTGGAAATAATGCCGAGGTTTCATCTTTGTGTTTGTTTTGCTTTCTTCATTGGTATTTCTTGTTTCGAGTTGGAAACCGAGACTTGATTACTTGAATTTTTAGCTGAAGCTACTTGATCACTTAAAATAGCACACAAGTTCAAAACAAGGTGAAAAGAATGGAATAAAAGGAAGGAAAGCTTCCATGAACACATTATTGCACTCAAAACCAAAATCCATGTTGAATGTTTACACTGCAAATCACAGATTAATTATCTGTACATAGAAATCAAACTAGTCTGCAACCTCCAACAGGTATGCAGGTGTGATGACAACATGGATGATACGAATTTTGAATTCGGATTACACATACTATGATTAAAGCCATGCAGGAGATATGAAAAAGATGATGGTCAGACATCAATAAACCAGTTAGACATAGTAGATACCACTTAAAATCAAACTCAAACTTTAGCTACTTAAAAATTGTCATAATCATCGGTAGAAACAAAGGAGCTGAAATTCAATTCTTTGATTTTGAATGTTTTACGAGCCAATCGATGACTGTATCAATGTTGGTGGAGTTCTTGCATGAAATCATGAAGCAACATACTTCTCTGTCGGTGATAGACTTGAGCCCCCTGCGCCAGAACACAACAGATACATTATCATGATTCTGAAATTCAAAATAAATGTTAAATGGTACACAACACCAAATCGAGCACGCAGAATATAATTTTAACAAAATGGATTCTTCCTGAAACGTGCAACTTACATTTGTTCTGTAAAATCTTCTTTAGTCAAAGCTCCAGGTTTGTCAATCTTATTCCCCAGTACCAGCAAGGGAATACCATTAAGGGAGGGCTTACTCAAAAGGTCATGAAGTTCACTTCTCGAGACCGATAAATTATCAGAATCAGCTGCATCGACGACATATCTGCAAACATATATCATAACCATTAAAGCTCTTTTTCCTGAATTTTTATTATCCAGATGGAAGAGAAGTTGTACAAGCAGAATAAACAGCCACTTGTGCAGAACGATGCAACATTATTACTTCTTATACATATTTACGCAGCAGAAAATTTTGAACATAGACAATAAAGAAAGAGAAAATGCTTCATTGCATGCATTCCAGATCATAAAATCATCATCATAAAAAAAAGACGACGATGTGTGGAATGTGACAATAATGCTGAGGATGCAAATAAGGAGAAATATCTGTAATGAATAGCAAAATAGGTAGCAACCATTTTTCCTTTAAAATGAGGAAAAACAAATGGCACCAACAATGCTGCAGTCCATCCCTGCCTCTATCAAAAGCCAGCTCCTCAAGCGTTGATTAGAAGAAATCTGGATTTGTGCCAGATTTTTTGTTCAGAAAGTACGCGAAGAGTTTCACAGAACATGTATTTAGCATGTTATTCAATTATGAAGTATGAATTCATTATTGTTTACTAGAAAGTTGCACGATTAGCATTTCTGAGGCATCAATCAGATATACAACGAAAGCATCCACTACATGGTTTTGAAGAGCTAAAAATAGTGATTTCCCAAAAAAACACATAGTTTAAGCAATACGTACACAATAGCTGAAACTGCGCGGCAGTATCTCTCCCACATGCTGCGGAATCTTGGTTGGCCTCCAAGATCCCATAACTTTATTGTTACGTTCCCTTTGGTCACCTTCCTCATATTAAATCCCACCTGTAGACCGAAAAGATGATTTGGAATGTGTTAAATGATCTAGGAGAAAAAAAGTTCTCCTACAAATGGTCAAAAGTTATGGTCATAAGAAAACTCACCGTAGGAATCATGTCTTCACTATATCCACCAGTCTAGGAAATGGATCCGGAAAAAGGAAATTTGCTGTCAGCATCAATATCGAAAGAAGAATGCCAAATATACAAACGTATTACAGACAAACTATGAACACTTTCACTTACAGCAACAACATTTACAAGTGAAGTTTTCCCAGCATTTTGAAGTCCTATCAGGGACAACTCCATCTCTTGCTTGAAGAAGAGACTACAGCCAGGAAATGAGGAAAAACGTCAAAATAAAAGAATTTTTTTGTAATCGTTAGTTAAAGTTGCATACTTCTATAAAAAGGCAAGCAGTAGGCTGGAAGAAAATGAAGTTTCCATGAAACCAGAGAATGAAATCACACAGTCTGATTTTAAATAGGATGAACCAACTCAAACTCTCAAAACATGCTGACAACTCAATGTTATTGCTATAGGGAATGGTTTTGACTGCATAATGAAAAAGAGCCTCCCAAGACAAAAGCGAATGAACAAAATATTTACTGTTCTAACAGCTAACGTGCCGTTTTCATTGATGCTTCCCCTTTTATCACAAAACCTTTGCTGAAATACACTACTCATGGCACTTTTTTCATCTTTTGCCAGTCAACATGATCAGGAAACGAAATTCTCATGGTTGAGTTTTAAAACTGAAACCACCAAGTCGGAGTCCATGATCCTAAGCACAAGGGCTATCTTTCAAGAACATCAGCTAAACAACAACAGATTCATGTGCTAAAATTCTTCCTTAAAGTTTCAAAATTCTTTATGAACGAGCTCTTCGTAGGAACAATGAAACTCAGAAAACTTCCCATAAGCCATGCCGAAAAATATTCGAAGATCATCACATCTAATTGTTCCACATTATAAATTCCCATTATGCTTAAAAACTACCACTCTCTCTGGTACTCGCCACCATCATACAATCCAGAAATTTCCTCTTTGATCCCATTGCCTCTCATCCACCACCACTAAAACTTATCAAGGAAAAAAAGGAATTTCTCACAACCATACTTCAAAACCATCCATTGTTTCACTTCAAAATTGACCATAACCGATTGCAAACTCACTATTTCTGACGCAATCATCAACTTGTATCAAAGATGCTATTTGATCATCCTAGAAAATAACCTATTGCAGATCCTAAACGCTTTGCAAAAAGAATCTTTAACCATCAATTTCCTTTATTCCAACCACATCACCATTAGCTTTCTCAACTTGGAAAATTCTTTATTTTCCATTTCTTTCGAATATTCATTTCACAAATAAAGATTCAAATAACCAGAACCCTAATCTTCTTTTCACCAAAGGAAATTTACATATAGATAGATCATTATAAAATTTTTGACAAGACAATTAACAGAGGATTAAACAAAATAAAACCAAGAACAAAACTTGATCACAATCACAATTTGCTTTAAGAGCAAAGCTAACAACTTTCCTCCAACAAAAGAAAAAATAACAACACCCGAAAAGGAAAAGATAAGATTATCTCATCAACCAAACACAAAAATTGAAAGCAGAAACCATTACCTTCTAAGCCAATTGAGAAAAGCTTCCCATAATCCCATTTTCGAATTGCAGAAACAATCAAATGATAGAAGAAGTTTAGGGTTTTGATTCAATCAAAAACACAAAAAGATCGAATCTTTATTTACTTTTTCAGTGCCTTTTGCTATCAATTATTGAATTTCCTTCCCTCCCTATTTAAAAATCGAAACAACGAAAAAAAGATAATCAGATAATTAAGGTTCAGACAAAAATATAGAATGATTTAATTCTTATTTCCACGCGCTGATGAAGTGAGTGGAAGACATTAGCTAATATCATTGGTTGGTCGGAACAGAAGTGAGGATGTGATTGGATAACATTAATCACGCGCTGTGTGGTAGATTGGGGGAAAGAATGAGTTTGGGAGGAGTGTAAACGACGCCGTATTAAGGGAGCGAAAAGGATATGAATTTTTAATTTGTCATTTTGTTTTTCTATGGGTTGGCAGATGTAATCTCCAGGTTGTCTATTTCTGAGTTAAAGGACCCTAACCACGTAAACTAACATGTGGCAGCCGTTTATTGGCTATTTTTGCCTCTTTCTTTTGAATTGAATTCATTCTCATTTTTCAATAAAATTAATAATATATATACGTGTATATGTATATATATATATATATATATATATATATATATATAATTTCCACCAATGTCGGTTTGTCAGAAGGGCAGCGTTCTGTGGTACCAAAGGATAGAAGGATATTGGGGTTGAACAAACATTAAAATATCCATGGAATCTTAATTTATTATTTATTTACAAATATTTTAAAAATATTTCATTTATTAAAAAAGATAGAAAAAATACATCATAAACATAATAAATACAAACATATAAACTTATCATTAATATTCTTTAAATTCTGAAATATTTTTAGAATAAAATAATAAAATACATCTTTTAAATTGAAACTGAAAATTATCTTTTAAGATAATATTTAACATGTTCAAATATTTAAGGAAATAATTTAATAAAAATGACTGAATTATTGAGATGATTAGTCTAAATTTAAATCGAACATTATTTTATTTTTCTAATATTAATAAAAAAATTATAATAAAAATTTTGATATTATTCCATTTTAAATAATTTGAATGGGGTGTGGGAGAACCCTAAGAACATTAATATATTATGGTTAAGTGATCGAGTTTGTTGTGTTTACGTAAAATGAAAAATGGCATCAAGGATTATGAAGAAATGACAAGGAAGCATCCTGGAAATTGCGTATACATGTTCTTATCTACATAAAACAATCGATTTAATAAACTTCCAACCTCCTTTTATCCGCTGAAACTTCACTCAAACTGTTGTTTTCAATGCTTAGCAATTTCACATGTTAATTTCCTGATTTTTGGCGTTATCTTTTGCACCTCGTTTGCTTGTGTATATGTGCGTGTATGTGTATATATAGCATTATACGTAGAGTTTGATCATACAGAGGGGTGTGGGATCTTCAAGAAATGAGATTCATTGCCATTTTTAATGATGTCAGCTCCATTGCCATGGCAATTGTAATGGTTGCATTTTCTTGTTTCATAGCTTTGAGAAGAAGGTGAAAGAAAATATACAGAATTTGCAAGGAATTGAAGGTGGTAAATTGGTTCTATTTATTTATATATTTATTCTATTTTTTTTCAGGCATTGATATGAAGATTGACAATGGCTGATCTTGCTGCGCCATCTTTTGTGTGCTTGTAAGTGAAACTAGTTGAGGAATTGGTGACAGGGTCTATGATAGTTATGTTGTAATCCCCATGGAATAATGAAACCTGGAAGAACCCTTCACTGTCTGTTTTGATTTCTTTTGGATCAGTTTTCCACTCGCGAATCAGCTTGTCGACAACATCGCCGGATGGAGTATTCCTGAAATCTTTATCTGCCAAGGTTGTTACGTTGAATCCTGCTACTGCTGGCCCTACGAACATTATTATTCCTTCTACTGCAGGATGTGCAAAGCCTTCCCTCAGTACTTGTTCCAGGTATTCTGCCTGCGCATAGAAAAAAGGGAGGAATTAGAATGCAACCATGTCAGAGATTTCCATGTTTCTGATTGCTGAATTAGTGCCGGTGAGATTTCCAGAGAGCAAGACAAGCATCATGCTGCTAGAAGAAGTGCCACGTGGAATGCCAAGATTACTGGATGTCGACAATTGTTTGACACGTGGAATGCTTGTGCTATAGCAGTGAACTTCTTGCATAAGCCTAATCCACTATTTATGGACCAACCAATCACATTATGACGCATGTCAATTTATTCAATATAAATTGTGACTTGGAGCCCAGTTAACAAATTTTAGTGCAAATTCTGATAGTTTTCTTGATAAAACTTTACATACCTGATTTGGGCCTCTGCCAACATCTACTTCTGTAAGCCAAATAGGAAATCCTGTACAAGCTAGAATGTCCAGAGCAGCTCTCATGTAAGCAAGGTTTGGTTGGTAAGAACTGAAATGGCCTTGAACACCTATTCCTGCTGGGATTTCTTCATTTCCAGGATATGACAGGATCTCCGCAAGCTTTTTCTTGTAATTGACAGGACTCGAAGCCTCATCCTGACAATCCTCAATCGTATTATACTCATTCATGAACAATCTTGTGCCTGGATCAAGCTTGTGAGCAATTGAAAAGTACTCAGCCGAGGCATTTTCTCCAAGCTTATCCTCATAAAACCTGAAATGCAGATTCTCGTTCATTACATCCCAAGCAATTAGTTGTCCTGAATATCTTGAAACCACCGATTTGATTCGTTTCTCTGCATCTTTCTTCAATTCATCAGATGAAAGGTCTTTAACCCAATCTGGCTGATACTTGGGATCATCCCAGAAAATGTTATGACCTCGGATAAAAATTCCATTTTCCTTGGCAAATCTTACCATAGCATCTGAAACTGTATAGTTTTCCTTTCCCTTTTTCTTCTCATTGCTGTACCACTTCATTTCATTGGTAAAAGTTGTATATTTGAATCTTGATGAAAACCATGTTTGGTAATCTTTATTTTCAACAATGTAATGGTTCATGCCACATCCAAATGGAAAGCTTGACTCTGTTTGTTGTATGGATACTGTTGCACCTTCAACTGCTGTCCTATTGCCATAAGCAACCTGAAATCTCACCTTCTTCTTTCTTTCCTGCAAGATCAAACTTGAACAATATCAACATAACAACATGAACATATCAAGAGTTTGCATCGAATGGGCAGGAGCAGGATTTATCTGGATTTGCCCCAATACACAGAGACTCTCCTGCTTGTTGAGGGAGAGCCATTTCGATACGAAATGAGAAACATATAAAGCTTTTCAACTTTTGATTCAAGTACCTTGTTAATGCTTTCATCTTGGTGGGATCTCCATTCCTCTATGGTAAAAGGTTGTAGTGAGACATTGTCAACCCATAATTCCACATCTATGTTCTTGCTCTTCAATGAAGAAAAATCAAGAACCATTCAAACTTTACTCGATCAAATAACAATATTCTGATGCTAGAGTTCATAAAGCAGAGTTCTTGTTATTACCTCAAACAGGACATCAACAACCTGGCTTGAAAAGTTGGCAACTATACCTCCTTTAATCAAAGACCAACATCCATTCTGAGCTATAGCTTTACCAGCTCGAACAAGACCACCATCATCAGTTCTGAAAACAACAGCTACATCCTCACTGCCATTGTTGATTTGAACCCAAGCTGAATCAACAAATCAATCATTTTAAGACCTTTTTGCGAGGAAAATATAAAATCTCTGAAGAACTCTGATGTGTAGTTTAATCAGGGTACTTACCAGAAAAACTATACAGTTTTCCTTCCTCAAATTGTACCTTCTGCGACACACTGTCTAGTGACTGTGTTCTTCTATGTGCAATTATGAATCTGTTTCCATCTTTAGATTTTCCTTCTCTGATTTCTCCTTGGCCGAACACAGTCCATCCTTCCAGGCCGTGAGCAAATTCTGGATTTGATAGTATTCCTCCTCCATAGTGAGGTCTTTGGGGCTCCACCAGGCACTGTTCAAATAAAATCCGGGTGACAATCAGTTTGAACTTCAATCCAGAACAACGCCTAAAATGAGTAAATTTTTGGTTTATCAGAAAAATTCTTCAACTATTTTGTGTTTTCTGTTTGGGGAAAAAGTTGGAAAGTTGTTACGTGGAAAACTCCAAACCGACAAAACCATTGCATACGCCATCTCTGGAATAGAGATGCTCATTATACAAATACTAAAATGAATGAAGCACTAGAAAGCAACAAGCAAAGTAGTATTTGGCATTGAAATTTCACGATTTCCTATTGAACAGTTGAAATATCGACATATTCATATTAATTTGTAAATGTCTAGCACTTTGCTAGTTCCAAGTCCTGATAAAATGGAGGATTACAGTAATGATAAACAATGTATAACATATATATGATATGAATTCATGTTAATTTTGTAAGTAGAAATCACATTATGGTCATGAAATGGCATGACACAATGCTTCATGAGTTCAAAGATTTCTGTATCCATCAGAAAATGTTACGGCAAAAATGTATGAAAGCGCAACGTGAAGAAGAAAGAAAGAAAGAAAGAAAAGGGTAATGGTTACCTCAGTTGTTGCAGAGTAGTCATAGGAGAAAGCATGTATAGTTAGCCCTGCATTCAAATTAACACATAATGTCAGAAACAATGTTTTACTTGTCAAGTATAATCACAACTGACAGAATTGGGAGGAGAGATAGAGAGAAGGAGAATGGGACCTGAAGACAGAAAACTGCATAAAATGACCAATAACCATGCTCCTCTTACTGCACCTGATATCTTCATATCTTTCCAAGCACAAATGTTCCCTTTTTCCTGAAAAAATGATAACATTTCACTTCAAATTCATGTTCCTAAGCTTATTATTGCATATATTTATGTACAAAAGTATGTGTATATGCATGTATGTATTAACCTGGCAGCTGTTCTCTGCTAATACTAAGAACACTTTATGCTAGCTTTTTTTAGAGTCTTCCTAGCACCAATTTCTCTGAAAATATGGTTTTACTAGAATTTAATTCTAAGATATGCTTAAGAAGCTTAGCACCTCATCCTGCTAGATCACCTGGTAACCAATAACTTAAACCACACTTGAAATAAATGGACAGAGCATATGAAGAATAATACTATTCGAGAACAGTATATGATATTTTCATTTTACAGCAGCGATTGTGAAAAAGAATAACATATGAAATATTATATTAAGTACATAAGAAGTGAAATATTCTCAATATCAACTGAAAAGGGCTAGCAAAATTTCTTCTTATATTTCAAAAAACAGAAAGAAAATAAATAGAGGGAGAATTCATAATAATATTCGATGATTTTTTAAAATTTATACTAAAATTTGTGCTATATCTTGAAAATCGTTATTTTTTAAAAAATTTTTATGAAAAGAAAAGCAATTATGAACTAGTGGACGACATTTAATACTTTTCTTGGTAGTTAGTGTATAGATGTTGAAGTTGAGATGGGAACACAATGAAGAAAAACAAAAGAAAGAATATAAAAAGCTGCGTGTACAGAAAATCATCAGGAGGAGTACAAGCCATCCTCCAGACAGAGTTTTAATCAATCTCTGAAACTTACAAATGCTTGCTTGTTGCCCCGTGAAACTTGTTTGGATTTATATCTGTGTTCATGCCTTGAAATAGCTGCACTCCTCATTCACCCACGTACAAACTTACAAAAAAAAAAAAAAAAGGAAAGGGCAAAATAACAAATGAAAATGGAACCCATCCTCCCCATTTGAATATCGTTTGATTTTGATAGTGTAATGCTATGGAAATGCTTCTCCATTGTATAAGTTGTCATCGCTCTTGTTAGGAAACGTAAGTTTTTTTTAGTGATATTTTACCTTTATATCTAATCTCCATCATTGAGCTACCATTGAAAGTGACTCCATCAGAATGAGGAAACTACTCAGATCGATTATTTCTGATCCGAGATATATTTAAGGGAGTTTAGCATCTTCACCTATTGTACTTGCTGGTTGTTGGCATTATGTTCGTAGTGTTGATTCATATTCCAAGTAATTCATTAAGAGAATCAAATATCATGATTGAAAAAAGGTAATTTTATAATCTTAACTTATGCTTATGATTCATCCAATTATGGTCCTAAATGTAGAAAAAGATTCATATTCAATGGATTGTATTCAATTTTCCACTAGCATTTAATTAACAGCCTGGTGTGTTCTTGAAAAGTTTCAGTAATTCATCCTGGCATAGACCGCATGCTATAGCCGTAAGACGACAACCTTCCAATTAAATTTATATACTGAACCTTATGATTTTCTAGCAAAGTTTAACCAATGATGATAAAGAACAACATATCTGCTTAAAGATAAAAAAAAAAGGTTATCAAGTAATATGTATCCTCTTCCAACTAAAGAAAATGCCAAAATACCATCAAGCACTACAAAGGGATTGCATGGATTCCTACCAGCTTAATCAATACATCTTAAGTTTGAATATCTGGGAATGTAATATATATTAAAACTTGATGGGAGTGTTCTATAATATTCCTTGAATATGAAATAATCAGTCTGACTGATTGGTCATTCTTGCAGAGTTCATTCATTATGTGGGTTGATGATCGGAATCGGATATCAGGTGCATAAGAAAGAAAAGCAAATCCCAAAATAAAATTATATAATGTAATGGAAAACCTTGTGGAATCCAAGTATAAAATTCACATGAATTATGGTATTTGTATGCTATATTATTAACAAGTATAATACATTTTAAAGTGATGTATTGTGCTATACTTTTTGGGTTGAAGTGGGAGTACAAGTGGGTCGAGTTTGGTATAAAATGTGTCTTGGAAGACAAAACAATAGTAGTGGTGACTTGCACTGCACCAACCCAAATCAATTCCAATTTGCTTGTGTCCATTGCATTTATCGACTTTGGACTTGAGCAATTTGCTTTCAGGATTTGACGTTCTGGGTTTATCCTTTATTTTCTATTAAAAATTGGCTTAATTGAGCTCCATTAATAAATAAATAAATAAATTTAAAAACAGAATTGACATTTTAGCATCCACATGCATATCCCTATCCATGAGGTATTGTCCGGCGAGTAATACATCAATATACGATAAAAATGAATATTATATGTCAATAATAATATATAGGACGAACAACTTCGAAAAAATTGAATTTTTTCAATTTTTGATTAATTATAAAAATGAGGAGACTGATAAATTAAGTGCAACTTTGACTATTTTCCACAACAAATAAGAATGAGGGGGTTATATTGACATATAAATTAGAATAAAAGGACTTCTAAGTTGACAATATCGTTAATATATTAAGCAAACTATTTATTTCCATTCCATAAATTCACTACCCATTTGTATTTTGTAATGATTTGATGTTAAAATTACAAATAAATGTTTGAACTAACTGAATTATAATATATAGAATATTAAAACCAATTTTTTTTTTGGCAAGTATATTAAAGGGTTATTTACGAGATTTTGGAAAATATTTTTAAAATTATGGGAACGGGAAAAGTAATTATGAGACTGATTTTTCAATTTTTTTTCAAAATTGTTCTTTAATTTTTTTATTTTCAAAAATACAAATTTTTTCATATTTTTTTAATATATAATACATTTTTTTCCTATAAAAATGTGTTTTTGAAATTAAAAATGATTAAAAATATAAAAGGTATGTTTTTCTAAATTAATATTAAAAAATTAAAATTTAGAATTTTGACTTTGAATATTTAAAATATATGTTTGAAATAATTAACATGTACATCTTTTCAGTATTTTTACGTATATTAATTATATGTATATGATATATTTTTTTCATAAATATTTAAAAGATGTATATTTTTTGAAAATAATTTTTTAACTTCAGTATTTTTAGAAAAAAACATATATTTTTTTTTCATATTTTCACAATTATTAAAGTTTTTTTCGTATTTTTTATAAAAAATCCTATATTAAATTCATGTTAAACTGGGAGGGAATGAGGGTCCTAGTCCTTGCTCTCTTTATTATGTGGAGGCATATTCCAAAATTTACCTGGTAAAAGGAATTGGATTGAATGGATTATGGGAAAAATGAAATCAAATAAGAAAAGAAAGTGAACAATTCTATTGTCTTAATTGTCCTAAAAATGCCTATAATTTATTTTTTTTAAAAAAAATCACTTGCTTGAAGTGGACCAAGTATGAAACCACTTTGATGATACAAAGTGGTGAATTGGGTTATCCTGTCAATAATCATATAGACGATTGAGGGATTTAGGCATGGTGGAAGAGTCACTTGGAGAGCATTTACTATTGTGGGTAGCCTTAACAAACATTGCAAAGAACCTGAATAATTTAAAAAAAGAAAAAGAAAATTTCTAGGACACTATGTTATATATATATATATATATATATATATATATCCCACTCAGTATTTCACTATAGATACGTTATGTAACATTCCGAATACGCTCCCGTATTGATTTGCAATCGACTAATTTTCATGTTTAATACTTATTGATTATTCATTAAAGTAATATACATGCACGGATATTTATGTGCATGCATGCACAAATACAATCAAATCATACGAGGAACTTTGAGAGAATACTAATAATTAAATTAGAAAAAGATGAACAGGATGGCAAAAGTGTATCCATTTATATATAGACAGGAAGATGTCAGAATACAGATAATTATTAAGCTTAATAACAGTGAAAATAATAATGTAGATAAAGGAAAACAAAGAAAGTGATAAGAGAAGGATTGCAGGTGTTTGTATGTTCCAGAAAGTCATGGACAAAGGAAGCTAATAGAGAGAATCATAAGAAACCTGATAATGCACACAACATGAAAACAACAAGTAAACAGGTAACAACCAATTCTCCTCCTTGAAGCCTTCAGCCGCTGCTCCACCAAAACCAAGTGAAAGAATGTATACCTCAAGCTTCATACAAGTTTGCCCTTTGATGTCTGCCTCAATTCAAAAAAATATTATTGTTAGTTATTAGATTGTAATAAAAGAAAGAAAATTAGGAACCAGACAAATTGCAAGCTCATTTGCACCGTTTTCAGAAGCTGAGTAAATTTAGTATTATTATGTAACTCATTTTGGAATCGTCTTATAGAAGAGCGGTGCCAGCTCTATAATGATACATTTTGAAATTAGAGTCAATAGAAGTTACCTGTTTACAGAAGCCGCTGCAGAACATTACATTTCACAATCTGACGTTTGAGCGAAGTGTTGCGGAGGATGTAAGATGGCAGTGCCTTCAAATTTGGGCAGCGATGAAGGATCAAAGATCCAAGACATGGCATTATTTGCCTTGTGATTATGACTTCTTCTCCTCTGTTTCTCTGTTTCCTGTTAATCACATCGTCATCTTCATTCCACTCTTCTCATCTATGCATGTGTCTGAACACCAATTCTGTCAATTTAGGGAATGCAATAGTAGTAGAAGAAGGAGCACCAATCTTGTCCTTGTTCTTTCCAAGAAACTCATCTCCAACTCTTGTCACGCAATCAAACTTGTAGATTTCAAGATACTCAAGGGAAGGCAAATAGAGATAAAATCTGTAGCAATTTAGCTACGGAAATAGCGATGGAAATAGATCTGTCTCTATTTAACAACAAAAAGGAACAAGTTCGGTAGCTAAATCCGTCACAAAAAACTAAATGGTTTTCCGACGGAATTTTACCGTCGCTATTTCCGTCACCATACCAAATAGCGACGACAAATTCTACTTTAGCGACGGTAAAATTCTGTAGCCATTTTATTTTATTTTTTTTTGTAGTGAAATGCATGTATAAATTCTATATTAATGTGTTAGGTCCAAATATATTTTAAAATTGATCCTCCATTCCTTTTTAAGCATTTATTTTATTTTTTAAAAATAATTATTCATTTAATGTATCAAGGTAAAATTGTTTACCTTCTTCCACTATTAGCCTTTTTTCAATAAATGTTTATTTTAATTCTGATAGAACTTAACAATTGCTTATTAAATATTGTTTTAAAGAGTGCCTTAGTAAAATACTATAATAAATGATTTCTTTAATATTGATAAAAGAGACTATTGGACACTTAAAAGGAATAGGAGTATTACATAATATATGATATATTAAGTTTTTTATAAAACATAAATATTTTCTTAAAATTAATCTACTGTTTTCTTTTTCCTTTTTAAATAAAAAGCAGGCCAGCTAATCTCATAACGATTAGAAAAAAGGAAAAAAATCATTTTAGAATCATTTACATGTTCATTGAAGTCCATACCTTTTCTAAAAAAATACTGGGAAAGTTTTCTATACTCCATCTATCATTTATTGTAAACGCATGCTTCGTATACTAGCCCAAATTCTTTTGATGGTTAAAAATGTTTTGTGTCACATTAATCTCAGTCTAATATTTGAATTAGATTGTTGTGCTCAATTCTCTGTTTTAAATTATGTTGCGCCCACTTCAACTCATCCATGTAGATGTATGTGGTCTCTGCTAGTCCTCCATCTCTTATGACTTTGTTCTTTCTATTTCCCTCTCTGCATTTTCTGATCGATTTGCAGTTTTAATCTAATTTTTAGTTTCCCCGTGCCTCTTATGTATTTGCTTTTCCAAGAGTTTTGTTATCCAAAAGCCGAATGACGGCCTTTGTAACGTGGTACCTTGTTCTAATTAACCAATTTTGGGCTTGAAGGCTTTTCTTTATTTCTTTTTAAACATAATTGCTTTATCTTCTTGAAATTCACCGAGTTTTTTTAGATTTCTGGGAATTTTTTATTGCATGATTGGAATTTGTTTTTGTTTAGTTTTGAGTGATTTTTGATGTAACCCACCGAATTGTTTCTGTTTTTCCAAACATGTTGCTTCGAGATATTTCATAAGTCTAGCTAATTGTTAGGCTAGCAGATTTGCTGCTCAGCTGAAATGTACATGTTCATATTAGAAAAGATATGTTTTCCAATAAGAAGAAAAGCATAAGAACCTTGCTTATGGCATGCTAAAACTTTACACTTTATCATAAAGAAGGAAAAACTTCCAATAAAAAGCTAATAGGCTTCCCCAATAACCCAAAACTATGCTCCTTATTACAAGTGAAAAAACCCTTGAAGATGGATACACCAAGCATTTAGCCCAAGAATTCAGATTGTTACAGCCCACTTAAAAAGTATTAGATACCAGCAAAGGGCAAGAAAGAAGATAAAGACTAACAAAAGGAAGTGAAGTCCTGTCTATGCTTAATATTGCATGGTAAATAATGCACACAGATACAAGTATGAAAGCGACTAGAAATCCTCCACTAACAACCATATCTCCTCCTTCAACCCATCAGCTGCAGCCCCGCGAAACTCTATGCATCTTCGTGGATCACAGGAAGCAATTTAACTTCTTGCACAAGTACGGTTGAGCAAAGGAAAACTATTAAATCCAAACTCCTCGACCAAGACTCAAAAAAATGATATGCATGGATATTATTCACTCGAATACAAATAAAAGGAAGAGAAAGATGAGATTAAAGAACATATACCTGAAGTTTGATAGCAAGTTTGGCCTTTCGTTGCTGCCTGAATTCTCAAAAAAATTATATACATGTATTAGTTATTAGGTAGTAACAAAAGAAAGAAATAACAATATAAAATTAGAGAACAGACAAGTCGCCGAGCTCACATGTCAGATTTACAGAAGTAAAGGGAACTATTGTTATTATTACTATTATTAGGTAGCCAATTTTGCAATTCTCGCAAAGAAGAGCAGTGTCAACGTTATGGTTATTACTATTTGATGTATTCATGAAAAACATAAAAGCGATGGATACAGTTTTGAATTTGAATGAAAAGAAGTTACCTCTTTACGAAAGCGCTGCTCCAGAAGATCGCAACTTTCAATCTCACTTTTAAGAGAAGTTTTGTTGACAATGTAAGATGGCAGTCCCTTCAACTTTGGGCAGCCCTCAAGTTTCAAAAAGCCAAGACACGGCA
Source organism: Dalechampia spathulata (assembly GCA_948192965.1). Taxonomy (NCBI): domain Eukaryota; kingdom Viridiplantae; phylum Streptophyta; class Magnoliopsida; order Malpighiales; family Euphorbiaceae; genus Dalechampia; species Dalechampia spathulata. Next base: position 57,189 of record CANYBF010735550.1, read on the forward strand.
TTATTGGCCTTGTTATTATGCCTTGTTCTTCTTCTCCATTACTGCTATGTTTCTTATTAATCCCATCATCATCATCATCACCATTCCACTCTTCCCAATTGCACATGTGCCGGAACTTCAACTCTGTCAATTTGGGGAATGCAGTGGTGGAAGTAGTAGAATAAGAAGCAGCAATCTTATTCTTATTCATTCCAAGAAACTCATCTCCAACTCTTCCCATGCTATAAAACTCTTAGATTTCAAGATACTCAAGGGAAGGCAAGTTTCCTAAGGCAGGTAATTCTGCACAGCGCATCCAATGACCAAGACGAACCTTCTTAAGACAAGTCAGAGAGGATATCCAGCTTGGACTTCTGGTGCCCTTGTATTTACTAATTTCTAAGTATCTCAGATTTGGAGGTGCCTCTAGAGCTTCTATTAAATCGTGTTCCATCATTTCTTCTTCTTCTTCTACTTGTTCTTCTTTAAGGGGATGACTAAAGGTCAGACACAATAGAGATAGTTTCTTTTTTTGCTTCAACACTGCTTCCTCAGCATCCCTCACATCCACATCTCTCACTCGTAATATCCATCTTATTTCCAAAGGTCCACCCAGTTGCTTCAAGTTTTTTAAATCTCCAAGACTCAGTGCTTCTCTTTCAATGAGTTCAATATCAATCCTACTTATTCTACGCAAACCACTTATTTTCTCAATTTCTTTTGGCAACAAAAAGCGACAATCATCATTATACAAATACTTGAAATTGACAATCTCTCCTATCTCTCGAGGAAATGATTCGAGACTACTACACCCATTCAAATCCAAGGTTTCCAAATTATATAACAAACATATTGTCGTAGGTAATTTCCTCAATCTCATATTCCGAGACAAATCAAGTTGTTTCAAATGAATCAATTTACTTATATTGGATGGGACCATTACAATGCCACAACTATGTAAACTTAATGATCTCAAATAAGTCAATTGATTGAATATATGAGGTAGGGATTCTCCAATGGTTGGATTATGGCCTCCTAAGCACACAAGACTACGTAACCTTTCTAAATTACGAAAGGAAGTAGGCAATGACACCCCTTCCACAAGCACCATCCCCAAATGAAATATTTTATTATCATGCAAATCTCTCATTAGCTCTTCAAGATGATCGACCTCTATACAACAGTATTCCTTCTTCATTACAAGAGACTGAGCAAAATCATGCACTATATCATGCATTTTAAAGTGTGCAGTGTCATTCCAATGAAATGTAAACTCTTGAAAGAAAGAGCGCACAGCTAAGTTTTGAAAGTGTTGATCACCCATCTCTTCTATGTCCTTATTCTCTTTTTTTCCTATGTAACCAAGAGCATCCCACATCGCAATCAAATCCCTGTTGTAAATCACATGATCCTTGGGGAAGATGGCACAATACAGAAAACATTGTTTTAATGATGGGGACAAGTCATCATAACTTAACCTCAAGGAGGTAAAAACTTCTCTTTCAACTTCCTCTAATTCCCACAATTCACTATCTAGCACTCTTTGCCACTCCTCTATAGACTCTTTAAACCGTAGAAGACCTCCTATTGTCTTTACAGTTAGAGGCAAACCTTTACACTTTTCAACAATTTTTCTACCAATTTCTTCAAAACTCATGTCATGATTTCTATTGTTGCCCTCAGGATATACAACTTGACAAAAAATGGACCAACATTCCTCATCAGGCAACAATCCAAGGTTGATCATCTCCCTAGAACTACAACCCATTTGTCTAGCAACGATCTTCTTTCTTGTGGTTACTAAAATTTTACTTCCTGGTGAACCACACTTAACGAAATCTTGTACTTGTTCCCATTTTTGGGGATCCTCATTCCATACATCATCCAAGACAAGCAAAAACTTTTTTCCTTCTACATATGGTTGAAGACAATTTACGATAGTTTCCTTTTCTACTAGATTTTGGGTTGTTTGTTTTTCAAAAGATTCAAGGATTGCGTCTTCATTATAAACTAGTTTGGCAAGAGTTGTTTTTCCAATCCCCCCCATCCCTACTATAGAGATGACATGAGGGTTTTGGTTACTCTCTCCAAACAACAAGTCTACCACAGCATTTTCATCACACTCTCTGCCCTTAACCTCCGGTATATTAACAACAGAGGTAGTCATTACTCGTGGAACCTGCTCACTCCATTCTATTTCTTGAAAGTGGTACCTATCTTTCTCTTTGGCTATGACATCAAGCCTTCCATTTAACTCTCTAATCTTGACACCTATACTGTGGCGGAAGCCAACTTGATGAAAGCAAAAGCACAAGGAAAGTACGAAATACCATACCTTACTCCTTTTAGGCTTGAGTATATGATCTCCCTCAAATTTTGATTTCAGAATTTTAGTACTCCAGTCATCCAACACATCATCGATGTCATAGGCTATGAGTTTTAGTCTGGCTAGCCAAAGTTTCACAGCTTCCTGTTTCTGCTACTTTTTCCCTGCATCAATTAGCACAGCTTGGATGGATTGGAGATTGGTTCTAAGCATTTGGATCTCATTCTCTACTCCGGAAACAAGCTTAACCTTTTGCTCTATCTCGCTTGTAACAAATGAAATCAACGAGTCTAATACTTTGGAAATCAGAACATCAGCCACTGCCATGTTGAAGAAATTGAGTAATTATAAGAATAGAAAGGAAATGCTAAAACTTTGTTGTGAAATTAGTTGGATGTTTGAAGAAAAGAAAGGTTGAAGCAGATGTGACCCGCATGGGCGCATGGGTGTAGTCCAGTTGGTACTCGGATGTGTTGTTAGTACAAGAAGTCACTGTTCGAGTCTTGGCAGCTGCAGTGTGGGAGTAACGTCCTCTGGGTGGATTTCTTGTGAGCACCAAAACCTGGATCCCTGTCTAGGAGGCTGCTGGATACCATGATTTACCTTCACTCACGATGCTCGTCGGGTCGGGTGTGTAACAGGAATCATTAAAAGGAAAAATATACATTGCAAAATATCAAAATTTCAAATTAAAAATTAACATTCTTTCATTATTCAATTATTCTGAGATGTTTAATCATATCTTATCTTCTTCATTACCATTGACTTTAGCTTATAGTGAATTATTGGCACAGAGTCGATGAATGGCTTTTGGCTCCGGGAAGGACCCCATGGTCACGTCCAACTTTAATCATCACCAATGGGAATATAAAGTTATTATATTAAATTAATAGAAAGTATATAAGACATATTTATATATTTTATTACGATTATTAGATTTATATATAAAAATCATGGAACGATGACAAAGGACGATGACTTCTTTTGAATTATGATCAAAGTGTAGCGAAACCTCATCCTCAAAGCATATCCACTTTCCCACCAATTTAAATTATATATTTTTATTTTTTTATTTAAATTATTCGTTAATTAATACTGGAATCCTTTATTGTTTTTAAGCAATATTTTATTGTTATCTTTAAATTTTAAACTTAGATTAATTTTGTATTAAATTTGAATAAAAATATAAAATATTTTGGAAAATTATAATGATGGTCAGAAATTAGATTGTAATACAAACAATATGGTTAAAGTTCAGAAAGAAAAAAAGATATAATATACAGGTTTGATCACTCTAGTAATTTATGCTGAATTGGACTCCAGAGATGTACATGTAAATATGATGAAAAAAAGACAAAAGAAAGAATAGAAATAAATGATGAACATAGAAGAAAAGAAAGATATGAAAGCAGTGTGTACAGAAGATCATTAGAAGGACAATTTATAATGTAAAAAGGGTTTGGTGTTTTCCAAATCCATGGAAACAGCTCAAAAGCATGATGCTTATGCCTTGCCAATTTTATATGTTTATCATCTAAATATTGGGTTCACGTTAAACTTCAAGTGAAAGAGGGTCACATATTTATTACATAATATTAATATTTAATGGTTAAAGTTTAGCCGAACATCATCATGAAGCATTTCCTGGGAAAATTATAAGAAAAAGAAAAGCAAAACCACTAGCCATGACACCTTTTGAATGATTGCATCCTTTATTAAATGAAATTGAAATGAACCAAAGAAATGTTTTATTCGAAAAAATCCAGTTCAATTGAATTCTAATTATTCCAATCTTAATTAAAATTAATGTTTAACATAATTTAATTTCATATTAATCTTTTGCTATACAATCACTTGCAGTTCAAAGCAGTATGTAAACAGGTAACAACCAATTCTCTTCCTTGAAGCCATCACCAGCTGATCCTCAAATAACTGGAACAAAATGACATGAATGGATATTTATTCACTTTGCTATCAAAGCAAGAGAGAGTTGAAATCCAAACAATGTATAGCTCAAGCTTTGTGGTTATTATTACTATTAAGAGCATTGCATCAATCTCTGATACCAGACATGTATTTCATACCTGCCTGAATTCACAATATATATATATATATATATTAGTTTCCAAGCTCACATCCACAATTTTAAAAAGCAGAATGGATTATTATTATTAGGTAACTCATTTTGGAATCCCTATATAGCAAAGGGGTGCCAGCATTGCGGTTATTATTATTATTGTTCTTACTATTATTTAAAGCATTAGCGGCAAAAAATTTAAAAAAATTAAATTAATGACAGTCTGAAATTATAATGAATAGAAGTTGTAACTATTACCTCTCGGCAGAAGCCGCTCCAGTAATTAACAATTGTCAAGCTCAGGTTTGAGAGAAGTGTTGTTAAGGATGTAAGATGACAGTGCCTTCAACTTTGGGCAATCCCAAAGGGTCAAAGAGCGAAGACATGGCTTGTTTGCCTTGTTATTATGCCTTCTTCTTCTCCACTACTTCTCGTTCTTATTATTCTCATCCTCATCTTCATTACACTCCTCTCAGTTTTCCATGCCTACGATCGTCAATTCTGTCAACTTAGGGAATGCAGTGGTAATAGTAGAAGAAGCAGCAATCTTATTCTTGTTCATTCCAACAAACTCATCTCCAACTCTTTTTATGTTATCAAACCCGTTCATGTCAAGATACTCAAGGGAAGGCAGATTTTCAAATGGAGGCAATTCCTCACAACTGCTCCAAGAAAATAGCTGAACCTTCTTAAGACAAGTCAGTGAGGCTGTCCAGCTTGGACTTTTGATAAGTTAATTTTATTGTTTAGAAAAATTACAATGAATATGGATCAAGTTATTCCTCATCAACACGGCAACCCAAGCTAATCATGCCTGCTACCAAATTTATCCGTGATTGCTAATACATTTCCTCGTACATGGAGATTATTTCATAGGAGACTGCGTTGATATATTTGATATTTCATACAAAAAGTACAGCAAATGCAAATAGAATCTAATGGTAAGAAAGCAAAGTTAAATATCAGAAGGTGACAAGCACCTCTGTCTTCATTTGGACTTGCTTACATGCACCAAAAATATGTCCATTCACCCCTTCGACTGTACTTTTTACGATTCCCATCTTCATCATCTGCATAATATGACACTCCTGAATTTTGCCTCTCGACATGGATGCCAACTTTTCAACAAATCCATGAAGAAATAAAACAGGAGAAATTATCTCAATAAATCCATGAAGATGAGTACACTAATTGAAATGGGGATAATTGGAAGAGATCAAGGAAAAAATGGACAAGAAAAGGCTAGGAAACTCTTACACCGGCAGACTTGAACTTTTCAAATAATTCCCTGCTGAACTGGGGCTCTCAATCTCCACAATATCCGATACTGAACTTCTAGGAAGGTCTGTTCCAGTTTCAACTATGCTTATTTCATCTTTTGTCACTGAAGGAGATGAAGAAAGGGAAACCAGTGGATCTGAGGCAAACGCAGGAGGTAGTGCTGCCATTGGAACCGGGTGATTTCCAAATAAGTTCTTCTCCCAAACAAATCTGTACAACAGAAAACGTAAGTTTTAAACATTTGAAGAATTTTACATGTTACATGCAGACCTTAATGTATAAAACCGAGCATTGTTGGATTCCAGACAATATTAAACCATACTTGAAAAAATGTACAGAGTATATAAAGTTTACAATTCGTTTCAAGTTTATAACAATTGTAGCCTAGTTAATAAAAGAAACATATACTTCGGTTGAAAACCGTACATGAGATTTTCATCTTATACTGATATGTATAAAGAAAATAAAATATACAATAATATATAGAATACAAAAGGGAGTGAAATATTCTCACTATCAACTGAAAATAATAAAAAAATTAAAAGCAGCGTATGTGTTGAGAAAATCATTAGAAGGACAAGCCAACCTTTAGACAGAGTTTTAATCAATCTCTCATACTTCAAATGTTCGCTTGTTACTGAGCTTTATTCATGCCTTGAAAGGACGTATACCCCCATCTTGATACAAGTTCATCCTTTGATGTCTGCTAGAATTCACAAAAAGTATTATTATTTGTTATTAGGTATTAATAAAAGAAAGAAACCCAGGAAACAGATAAGTTGCCAAGCTCACATGCACCATTTCCAGAAGCAGATTGAATTTATTATTATCAGGTAACTCATTCTGGAATCCTCTTATAGAAGAGCGGTGCAGTGCCCGCATTACGATAACTATTATTATTTGAAGCATTCATGAAAACATATTCATAAATAAGAACAAGTATACAGTTTGAAATTAGAATGAACAGAAGTTACCTGTTTACAGAAGCTGCTCCAGAATATCACAATTCTCAATCTCTCGTTCGAGCCAAGTATTATGGAGGATGTAAGATGGCAATGCCTTCAACTTGGTGCAGGACCACATTTTCAAAGAGCGGAGACATGGCATTATTTGCCTTGTCATTGTGCCTTCTTCTCCATTATTTCTCTGCTTCCCATTAATCACATCATCATCTTCATTCCACTCTTCCCAGTTATTCATGTGTCCGAACACCAATTCTGTCAATTTGGGGAATGCAGTGGTAGAAGAAGAAGTAGCAGCAATCTTATTCTTGGTCATTCCAAGAAACTCATCTCCAATTCTTTTTAAGCGATCAAACCCGTAGATTTCAAGATACTCAAGGGAAGGCAAATTTCCCAATGGAGGCAATTCCTCACAACTGCTCCAATAACTAAGATCAATCTTCTTAAGACAAGTCAGCGAGGATATCCAGCTTGGAATTTTGGTGCCTCTGTAATGATAAATGTTTAAATATTTCAAATTTGGAGGTGCCTCTAAAGCTTCTACTAGCCCTTCACATTGTTGTTCCGTCCCTCCCATAAAACTTAGACTCAAACGAGAGAGGTTCTTCTTTTCCTTCAATACTGCCTCCTTCGCATCTCTCACATCCATATCTCCCACTTGTCTTGTCCATATTACACTCAAAGATCCACCTAATTGGTTCAAGTTTTTTAAATCTCCTAAACATATTGCTCCTCCTGCATCTTCCTCAATCAAAATCCAGCTTAATCTCTGCAAACCATTTAATTTTCCAACTTCTTTTGGCAAAATACATTTAGAAATATCATAATTATAAAGACACTTTAAATTAACAAGCTTTTCTATATCTCGAGGTAATGATTCCAGACATTCACACCCATCCACATCTAAGGTCTCTAAATTATATAATTTACATATTGTTTCAGGCAACTCCTTCAACCCTCTATTGAAAGACAAATCAAGTTGTCTCAAATGAATCAATTTACTTATATTGGGAGGGACTTCTACAATACCACAACCACTTAAGCTTAATGATCTCAAACAAGTCAATTCATTGAATATATCAGCTAGGGATCCTTCAAACTTGAAATCAGATAAGACAACAAGGCTACGTAACTTTTCTAAATTACAAAATGAACTAGGAAATCTTACCCCCTCCCTAAGCAAAACCCCTAAATGAAATATTGTATTTTCACTGGAATCTGACATTAGCTCTTTGAGATTGTCGACATCTATACAACAATATTCTTTTTTCATTATAAGAGATTGAGCAAAATCATTCACCAAATCATGCATTTTAAAAGAAGTAATACTTCCATCACGTTCATCAAATTGAAAATCTTGAAAGAAAGAGCGCATGACTAAGTTTTGCAAGTGCTCATCACCTATCACTTCTGTGTCTTCGTTTTGTGCTTTTCTTATACAACCTTGAGCAACCCACATCATAATCAAGTCCCTTTTACAAATTACATGATCCTTGGGAAAGATAGCACAATGTAAGAAGCATTGTTTCAATGATGGGGACAAGTCATCATAACTCAACCTCAAAGGGGCAAAAACTTCTCTTTCAACTTCCTCTAATTCCCACAGTTCACTATCTAACACTCTTCGCCACTCTTCTACTGACTTTTTAAACCGTAGGAGACCTCCTATTGTCTTTATAGCAAGAGGCAAACCTTTACACTTTTCAACAATTTTTCTGCCAATTTCTTCTAAACTCTCATTATACATTTCATGGTTGCCTTGAGGGTATACAACTTGTCTAAAGATGGACCAACATTCCTCGTGGGGCAACGATCCAAGTTTGATAATGTCCTCGGGGCTACAACCCATTTTCATTGCAACACTCTCCTTTCGTGTGGTTACCAATATTTTGCTTCCTAGTAGACCACACTTGAGGAAATCTTCTACTTGTTCCCACTTTTGGTGATCCTCATTCCATACATCATCCAAAACAAGCAAAAATCTTCTTCCCTCTACATATTTTTGAATATCCACTGCAAGGTTTTGCATTTCAACTAGATTTGGAGTAGTTCCTTTAAGAGATTCAAGGATTGCCTTAGCAATCCTTATCTCATCAAAGGGATCTGAGACACAAACCCATATTCTTATATCAAAGTTGATCTTCACCCTATCTTCATTATAAACTAGCTTTGCGAGAGTTGTTTTACCAATCCCACCCATCCCTACTAGAGAGATGACATGAGGGTTTAGTTTACCCTCTCCCAACAAGAGGTTCATCACTACATTTTTATCATGCTCTCTGCCTCTGATTTCTGGTATGTTGACAACAGAGGTAGTCATTGCTCGTTGGGCACGTTCACTGATCCCTTGGATTTGTTGAAAGCCATACCTCTCTTTCTCTTTGGTGATAGCATCTAGACTTTTATTTAAGTCTATGATCTTGACAGCTATATCATGTTGGAACCCAACTTCATGAAAGCAAACGCAAAATGAGCTGATGAAAGACCATACCTTACTCCTCGTGGGCTTGAGTGCATGATCTCCCTCAATCTTTGATTTCAGAATTTCAGTGCTCCACTCGTCCAACACATCATCAATTTCGTAGGCTATGTGCTTTAGTCTGCCCAGCCATAGTCTTACAGCTACCTGTCTCAGCTGCCTTTTCTCTGCATCAATCAACACAGCTTGGATGGACTGGAGATTGGTTGTAAGCAGTTTGACTTCATTTTCCACACCAGCAACAAGTTTAACCTTTTGGTCTATCTCGCCTGCAACAAATGAAATCAAGGAGTCGAGTACTTTGGAAATCAAAACATCAACCACTGCCATATTAAAGGAACTGAGGTGATGCTGAAGTTTTATAGGGAGTCGTTTTTTCTTGTATGTTAGAAGAAGAGGTTGAAGTATATATCAAAGGCGTGTCTAACATGAATCATTGAAGGGAAAAATATATTCTTTCAATATTTGATTGATTCAAGATGGTTACTCATATAATATTTTATTGATTGCTATTGATCTTAGTTTATTAATTCATTTTTTTGCATAGAGTTTATGAATGTTTTGGCGTTTAGCTGCGATGGACCCAACTTTAATAGTCACCAAAGCCGATATAAAAAATAAAAAATAAAAAAAGCACCGACCTTGACAAGTTGACACTTTAATATATTAAGGTAAAACTATTCACATTATTCAGTATTAATCTTTTTCATAATTGTTCATTCAAGTCTGACAAAACTGACAATGTAGACAAGTCCATATATGATTTGTAAGGTGCATTGCAACTGATAAGTAGTAGTATCTCTTGCATTCTTTGGTAAGAAAATCGGATTGAATTGATTCTAAAAAATGAAATCAATAAGAAAAGAAAGTAAACAATTATATTGCCTTAACTGGCCTAAAAAATTCCAATCTATTTTCTTTAAAAAAATTACTTCCTTGAAGTGGATCAAGTATGAACCACTTTGAAGATATAAAATGGTGAATGGGGTTACCATGTCATTAATCATAATGATGGAGGGATTTGGGCATGGTGGAAGAGTCACTTGGAGAACATTTATTATTTTGGGTGGCCTTAACAAACATTTTAAAGAACATATGTGCATGTGTTTATAAAAACAATCAAATCATAAAAGGAGCTTTGACAGCAATTAAATTCGGAGAAGATGAAATGGAAGGCAAAAGTGCATGCATCTGCACAAGAGCATAAGAGCATCCTGTTTATGCTAATACGATTCTTCATTTTTTTCAAGAAAGGAAATCTTTCAAAGGAAAAAAAAAACAAGAAGGGGAAAGTTAACTTGCAATTAGAAGCAAAGAAATTCTGCCTATTGCACACAACATGAAAACATGTAACAACCAATTCTCTCCTCTTTCAAGCCTTCGACAGCTGCACCACCAAAACTGGGAAATACGAGAAGGATGGACGTTTACTCACTTTATACAAGTTTGCTCCTTCATGTCTGCCTGAATTCACAAAAGATATTATTATTAGTTATTAATTATTAATGAAAGAAAGAAAATTGGGAAACAGATAAGTTGCCAAGCTCACTTGCACCGTGAATTAATTATTATTAGGTAACTCATTTTGGAATCCTCCTATAGAAGAGTGGTGCCAGCATTATAATGATACAGTTTGAATTAGAAAGAAGAGGAATTACCTGTTTACATAAGTTGCTCCAGAACATCACATTCCGCAATCTGACGTTTGAGACAAGTGTTGTGGAGTATGTAAGATGGCAGTGCCTTCAACTTTGGACATTGCTCAACTCTCAAATATTGAAGACATGGCATAATTTGCCTTCTAATTACGCCTTGTTGTTCTTCTACATTATTTCTCTGTTTCATGTTAATCACATCATCATCTTCACTCCATTCTTCCCAGTCAAACATGCATTCGAACACCAATTTTGTCAATTTGGGAAATGCAGTAGTAGTGCTAGAAGAAGCAACCATCTTATTCTGGTTAATTCCAAGAAACTCATCTCCCACTCTTTTTATGCAATCAAACATGTAGATTTCAAGATACTCAAGGGAAGGCAAAATTCCCAATGGAGGCAATTCCTCACAACTGCTCCAACCCAAAAGCTCAACCTTCTTAAGACAAGTCAGAGAGGATATCCAGCTTGGACTTCGGGTGCCTCTGTAATAATATATTTTCAAATATTTCAAATTTGGAGGTGCCTCTAAACCTTCTATTAACTCTTCATATTGTCCTTCCCTCCTTCCTTCGTGTACCTTCCTAAACAATAAACTCAATCGACAGAGGTTATTTTTCTCCTTCAAAACTCCATCTTTGGCATCTCTCACATCCATATCTTTCACTTGTCTTCTCCATATTATGTCCAAAGATCCACCTAATTGATTCAAGTTTTTTAAATCTCCTAAACAAAATGCTTCTCCTTCATCTTCCTGAATCTCAATCCTGCTTAATCTCTGCAAACCATTCAATTTCCCAACTTCTTTTGGCAAAATACATTTATACACTTCATCATTATAAAGACACTTCAAATTAACAAGCTTTCCTATATCTCGAGGCCATGATTCCAAAGATATACACTCAACCACATCTAAGGTCTCTAAATTATATGATTTACATATTGTGTGAGGCAATTCCTTCAATTTTCTATTCCAAGACAAATCAAGATGTCTCAAATGGACCAATTTGCTGATATCAGATGGGACTCTTTCAATGCCACAGGCCCTTAAGCTTAATGATCTCAAACAAGTCAATTGGTTGAATATATCAGCTAGGAATCCATCAAACTTGAAATCATAAGATAAGATAACAAGACTACGTAACTTTTCAAAAGTACAAAAGGAACTAGGAAAGGCTGCCCCTTTACTAAGCTCAACCCCTACATGAAATATTTTATTTTCATTCAGATCTGTCATTAGCTCTTCAAGATTGTTGACTTCTATACAACAGTATTCTCTCTTCATTACAAGAGTCTCAGCAAAATCATGCACCACATCATGCATTTTAAAAACATCAACACTTTCATCCCATTGTTGAAATTTAAAATCTTGAAAGAAAGAACGCATGCATAAGTTTTGAAAATGCTCATTACCCATCATCTCTACATCCCTATTTTTTGCCCCCTTTATATAACCTTGACTAGCCCACATTGCAATCAACTGCCTTCTGCTCATCTCATAATCCTTGGGGAAGATAGCACAATACAAGAAACATTGTTTCAAGGATGGAGATAAGTCATCAAAACTTAACCTTAATGGGGCAAAAACTTGTTCCTCCACTTCCTCTAATTCCCATAATTCACTCTCTAACACTCTTTGCCATTCTTCTATGGAATATTTAAACCGCAAGAGACCTCCTATTGTATTTACAGCAAGAGGCAAACCTTTGCACTTTTTAACAATTCTCCTCCCGATTTCTTCAAAACTCTTGTTATAATTGTAATTGTTGCCTTCAGGAAATGCAACTTGACTAAAAAGCATCCAACAATCTTCATTTGACAACAGTCCAAGTTGGATTATGTCCTTGGGGCTACAACCTGTTGTTCTTGCAACCTTTTCCTTGCGTGTGGTTACCAAAATTTTACTTCCTAATGAACCACACTTGAGGAATTGTTCTACTTGTTTCCACTTTTGAGCATCTTCATTCCATACATCATCCAAAACAAGCAAAAATCTTTTTCCTTCTATATATTTCTGGATCTCCACTACAATGTTTTGCATTTCAACGAGATTAGGAGTATTTCCTTTTAAAGATTCTAGGATCGCCTTAGCAATCCTCATCTCATCAAACGGATCCGAAACACAAATCCATATTCTTATATTAAAATAGGATTTCACCCTATCTTCATTATAAACTAGTTTGGCAAGAGTTGTTTTTCCAATCCCTCCCATCCCTACTAGAGAGATCACATGTGGATTTTGCTTACTTTCTGCCAACAACAAGTGCATCACAACAATTTTATCATGGTCTCTCCCTTTAACCTCTGATATGTTGACTAGAGAGGTGGTTATTACATGCTGGACTTGTTCACTCCCTTGAATTTGTTGAAAGCCATACCTATCTTTTTCTTTCACAATATCATCTAGACTTCCATTTAACTCTCTTATCTTGACAGCTATATCATGGCGGAACCCAACTTCATAAAAGCAAAAGCAAAATGAGTTGATGAAAGACCGTACCTTACTGCTTCTAGGCCTGAGTGTATCATCTCCCCCAATCTTTGATTTCAGAATTTGAGTGCTCCACTCATCCAACACATCATCGATGTCATAGGCTAGGAGCTTCAGTCTGCCTAGCCAAAGTTTCACAGCTTCCTCTTTCAGCTGCCTTTTCTCTGCATCAATCAGCACAGCTTGGATGGACTGGAGATTGTTTGTAAGCAGTTTGACTTCATCTTCCACACCAGCAACAAGCTTAACCTTTTGCGCTATCTCTCCTGTAACAAATGAAATCAAGGAGTCTAGTATTTTGGAAATCAGAACATTAGTCACCGCCATATTAAAGGAACAGAGGTGAAGTTAAAGTTTTATACGGAGTTTTTTTTTTTTTTTTGGTTTTCTTCCGGTGAAATTAGCAACAGATGATTGAGGAAAAGAAATATCAAAGTTGTGTCTGAAAAAGAATCATGGGAAGGAAAAGTATGTTGGAAAATCAGAGCCCGCAAAAAACAAGAAAAGGAAAGGAAGAAGAAAGGCTGCAAAGTAGGAAAGAAAAAGTGAAAAAATCCCAGATCGGGAAGAAAGGAAGAAGAAAAAGGATTTATCAGTAAAATAGCGTGAAATGACATTTTGGTGATGGACGCTTTATTCACTCTGACCCGGCCCACGCGCGTGCAATGCTGCAGCCCATATTTTCAATCCAACCCTCCTCAGCAATTTGCGTCTGGATCAGAGCCGGTTTCACGCTCCAATAAAATATATATTGCATAAGATCAAATATTGAAATTTAATTTTAACATATCTTTTAATTGTTTGATTCTATGGAGATGTGTACTCATATAATAATTTATTGATTATTATTGACTTAGTTTATTAATTCATTTTACAATGAATTTTTGGCATAGAGAGTATATGAATGTTTTGGCGTATAGCTGTGATGATGGTGAAGTCCAAATTTAATAATCACAAATAGGGATATGAAATTATTAGAACTTTTGAATTAATGGATAAAGTACAAAGGAACAAATAGAAAAAACAAAAGCACCGGCCATCACACGTTGGATGGTTACACACTCTACCTAATGCATTTATAAATTCTTTATTATTGCTTAAGGTCTGAATAATTATTTTAAAAAAGTCATGTTAGAATCATGTAAATGTTCACTTCATATACTTCATAAAATCAAGTTCCAACTATCAAATCCTAGGTCTCCTTGCTCAATGCCCGATATCAGATCCAGGTCCTTGGTGCTCGGGTGCTGGATCCTGGCTCTTAGTCCTCGAGTCCTACTACTGAGCTCTTATTTGAAGTATGTGGTGATTGTTCCACATGGATTGTTTCAAAAGATAAATAAGAGTTTATAACTAAAAGAACAAACTTATTACTTGATTTAAGTTTTGCTAATGAATAGGTCCAACCTAACTTAGGTTTCGGTCCCTTTATTTTCATTATCGATTGTATTCTTGCAACTTAAGATATTACATGGACCAATCTTAATCAATAAATACAACGGTATAGATGGTACGTAGTTGATATAAATAAAGCATGAGAGCGTTAGAGCATCCTGTGGCAGATTGGGCCTGTAAGAATTGGAATATTGGACAGGTTATAGTGTAATCAGAATAGTATTTGAAGCAACACGCGACACTCTCAGAACATATCAACAACACTAACAAACAGATCTTAAAACAAGTGGAACAAAAAATATTTGATTCATTGCATCACAATTTCTCATCGACATGCTGCAAGGAAAAGAATGATTTGTAGACTTGTAGCAATGACATCTAGACTTGTAGTTATACCTCTAATCTTGATGGCTATATCATGACGAAAACCAACTTCACGAAAACAGAGGCAAAGTGAGAGGACAAATGACCATACCTTACTCCTCTTAGGCTTTGGAGTACATTCATATTCTTGTCCTTCAATTTTGGATCTGAGGATTTCAGTGCTCCACTCATCCAACACATCATCAACCTCGTAAGATTTGAGTTTTAGTCTTGCAAGCCAAAGCTTTACAGTGTCCTCTTTCAACTGCCTTTTCTCTGCATCAATCAGCACAGTTTGGATGGATTGGAGATTGGTAGCAAGCATTCTGACCTCATCCTTGACACCAAGGACA